>ML660218.1:489428-511073 GCA_007570785.1 Antilocapra americana | reverse complement strand
ATGTATATATATATATACATATGATGTGGTATGTATCTATGTATACCACATCTTCTCTTTCCATTCATTTGTCTATGGACATTTAGGTTGAGTCCATGTCTTGGTTATTGTATATAGTGATTTTCAAAAATACAAACTTTCTTTGACAAGCAGATTTTCTGACTGGATATGTAATGAAAGTTACCATTAAATTAGAAGGGAAAAGGGGGAGGAGACCTCTTGTGAGTCTGAAAATAGTCACCTCACTTGAAAACTTGCTCTCATTCGAGTTTCAAGTTGTAACAAACATGAGAAAGGAAGATAATGTCACATCCCCATCTTGTGGCTATAATATGTACCATGCGGCATAAAGAGCTAAAATTCATGTGGGAAATAGACAGTTTTTCCATTGAGTTCACCTAAAAATGCATCATCTAAATCATCCCCTATCACCAGACCTGTCATCAGGCATACCCCACACCACATTCATACACACACACACACACACATACACACACACACACACACACACACACACACACACACACACACACAGAGTCTTATTCCTCATTAATGATCTCACCTGTTTATCACTTTCCCAGTTTTCAGTTGGCTAATACTTATACTTCAAGCATATTGCAATTTGGAAGATAAAATTCAGAAACTAACTTTAAGTAACTCCTCTTCTCCACAGATTCCCCCCTCCATTTTCCCTCACCTCCCTCACCCCCAAATTTCCTGTTTTAGGAAGCTAAGCTTAGGACTTAACCAGTTGAGCTGAGAAGTATTTGAAATTTTCACCTTCTCAAAAGCTGAATCTCTGGCTTACTGTGAAATTTCTTATAGGGAGTCACGCAAAGCATAACATAAATTTAAATTCTTAACTCTTCAGCATTGATCGACTACTGTGCAAATGGAACCCTTTATGCAAACTTTGCCATCTCTGAGCCTCACACCATCACCAGGGTGGGGATGGAAACCACAGAGGGTCAGGCACCATCAGGCAGACGAGTCATAAAGGCTGTAGTTTACCAAGCTCATTGATCAACATACCGAATAAAAACAAACACAGTATAGACAGTGTTTGTTTGAGAGAGATGTCAGAGATTTGACATGCATGTCATTCATGATATCCAAGAAGGTGCAGATTATTGTGTTTGGAATCAGTCATAGTACCTTTTGAGATCAGCAAGAGCAGAGAGATCTATAGCTAATAAAACCATCATTTTAAGTCAACATGAACGATATGCCTTGGGTTGTGTGGAAGTAGGGAGGGTCAGTGGTAGGCAAGATAATAATCAAAACAGTTTTGTATTTAAAAAAGAAAACAGAAATTGTTGTTTTGTCAAATTAGAGACTGTAAAGCTTGAATTGAAACTTTCTGGATGGCAGCTGTGAATCTCTAGGAAGGAGCAAAGATGCTGAGATGTTCTTGTTTATTAAATTGAGTCAAGGATTAAAACTAAGATGAAATACTTGTCTAAGCATGGGAGAACCTCTGCTTACTTTAGGTTTCCTATTTAAAACGTTCATTAGATTGGATAGATATTAGAAAAGTGGGTTGGTGCCAGGTACAAAAGTGCTATTGGACAATAAAAATGATCTGTTATTTGTATTTCCAAACTGTACAAGATATAATTTATCATTTACATGGTTTCCTCTGTGTTTTGACATGTTATTATTTTAAGTCTTGAAACTCATCTATGGCAATGGTTTTGTGGGATGGATCTCTTTAAGACCAAAGCTGCTATAAAAATTTATTTCAATAAATATTTTCCATTTCATTTTTTCACAATGAAGATTGTAAGTACTTTGTAAAAACCAATAAAGGCTTTCCAGGTGGCATTAATGGTAAAGAACCCGCCTGCCAATGCAGGAGACATAAGAGAGGAGAGTTTGTCTCTTATGGGTGGGAAGATCCCCTGGAGGAGAGCATGGCAACCCACTCCAGTACTCTTGCCTGGAGAATCCCATGGACAGAGGAGCCTGGCAGGCTATAGTCTGTTGGGCTGCAAAGAGTTGGACACGACTGATGTGACTTAGCATGCACGAACTCATAAACAAATAAATTCAAACGTTGATACGGAGGAAAGTGAATTTTCCTCTTTATATAGGGTAAGAAGGAGACGTGAAATGAGGCTCAGAGCTTGATCATTAAAACAGAAGTTTCACAATGTATGACAGCCTTCACCAAAAAGCCTGCGTAGGAATATTCACAAGGCCTGCCACTAGGCGGCAGAAAAGATCACTTATGTGGTTGAGTCTTTCAGATACAGGATTGATAATTTTTTGCAGATCTGATGAGGAAGCAAAAAAAAAAAAAGTACGAAAACAAAGCAGAAGAGCTTGTCAATTTATTAAAATAAAAAAGAGATAAAGGACAGCTTTGCCTGTATGTATTTACTCAATTCAATTAAAAACACTGACAGCTATGCTTTTTATGTGCATTCATAAGAGCAAAACGCACTAGTGATATAGTACCTAAGTGGAGTCCCAGGACAGTCCAGGGGATTGGCTCTAGGACTCTTGAGGATACCAAAATTCTAGTATGCTCAAGTCCCTTATATATAATGTGGTTGGTGTTCAGTTGCTAAGTCGTGTCTGACTCTTCAATCTCAGGGACTGTAGCTCGCCAGGCTTTTTCATCCATGGGATTCTCCAGGCAAGACTCCTGGAGCGGGTTGCCATCTCCTCCTCCAGGGGATCTTCTTGACCCAGGGATCAAAGCCGGGTCTCTTATGTCTCCTGCATTGGCAGGCAGGTTCTTTACCACTAGCACCACCTGGGAAGCCCAGCTGTCTTCTCATTACCAGTCAACTTGACCAAAACATAGCCCATATCCAGAAGCAAAGACTGACATCATATTCTTTTTGTCAGTGACCTTCTGAAATCACTGGACCAAGATAGACAAGTAGCTGACTGATGGTAGAAAAGTTTTCCCTAATGAACCCTAAGACAACACCATAAAATTTAGCTAGAATGTCTTTCTTAACTACCATAGGCAACGGAATTTATTAGAATATAGTTGACTTTTGAACAACATGGGTTTGAATGGCACAGGTCCACATACACACAGGTGTTTTTCTTTACATATAGTGCCTGCATTTTAATTTTACAGAGTTTTGAATTAACTAAGGGTAAGAAAAAGTTTATGTTTGATTAGTGATCATAATATGTTGAGTCAAAAGAACTGGGGTTTGAGTCCTGATTCTTTTTTTAAAAAATAATTTCATTTGCTTATTTATTCATGGCTGCAGCCGGGCCTTTGTTGCCGCATGCAGGTTTTCTCTACCTAAGGCAAGTGGGGGCTATTCTTTGTTGAAGTGAGTGGGCTTCTCATCGCGTGGGCTTCTGTGGTTGCAGAGTGCAGGCTCCAGATGCCACGCTTCAGTACTTGTGGCTTGTGGGCTCAGTAGTTGTGGCACATGGGCTCAGTACTTCCGCAGCATGTGGGATCTTCCCGGGCCAGGGATCAAACCAGTGTCCCTTGCACTGGCAGGTGGCTTCTTAGCCACTGTGCCACAAGGGAAGTCTTTGAGTCCTGATTCTATCCAGACTGTTGCAGCTTCCTGCCTTTGGGTGAGTCATTTATCAGTTCCTTGGTTTTTGAGGCAGAGAAGGCAGTACCTGGATTTTGAACTGCATGGGAAGTCCGTACCTCTAACCTCCAAGTTGT
Source organism: Antilocapra americana (assembly GCA_007570785.1). Taxonomy (NCBI): domain Eukaryota; kingdom Metazoa; phylum Chordata; class Mammalia; order Artiodactyla; family Antilocapridae; genus Antilocapra; species Antilocapra americana. The sequence continues at coordinate 507,418 of ML660218.1, read as the reverse complement.
TCAAGGGTCACCTGTATAAGTAAACCTTTATTGAGAAGCAGATATCTTTAGCACCCCCAAATAATCGATACATCTGTGAAAGTAAAAGTTGCTCAGTCCTGTTGGACTCCTTGCGACCCCAGTCTGTGGAATTCTATAGGTCAGAATACTGAAGTGGGTAGCCTTTCCCTTCTCCAGGTGTTCTTCCAACCTAGGGATCGAACCCAGGTCTCCTGCATTGCGGACAGAGTCTTTATCAGCTGAACCACAATGGAAGCCCAAGAATACTGGAGTAGGTAGCCTATCCCTTCTCCGGCAAATTTTCCCGACCCAGGAATCGAACCACGGTCTCCTGAATTGCAGCCAGATTCTTTACCAACTGAGCGATCATCTGTAGACAATTATAATTTAAAGATATCCTATTACTTGATTATAGAACCATTCAGAATAGTTAATGATTTTATCCCAATGTTGAAAGCAATGATCATGGCAGTTTTTCACAGTAGTAGGATATTTTGGTGTGTGTCGGGGGATGTATAAAAATCACAGCTGTATTTTCTGGTTGGCCAGGGTTCCATGTACCTTGCTGCTGCTGCCGCCTTCAGGGTGAAGGCAGGGTCTAGAACAGTGTGTGGTTAACCTCAGCAACCCCAGCCCCAGCAGAGGTGCTTGGAATGCTTTATGTGAGTCTCATTTGCATTGATTTTGGGACACCCCCCACCCCCACCAATACAGAGCGTTCAGCCTTTGCAAATCCCCTCCCAATTATTTCTAGGCATTGCTAGAGAGTGCCTTGTGTGTGCTCACCAATAAGGTCTGTTCGCTGCCTCCTCGGGGCTCTGGTTTTGTTTTCTAGCCCTCTGCTCCTCCTGGCCACGTGGGAGGAGAAAGGGGTGTACTGACCTCACAGGAATTCCTTCCACGTATCCACAGCCTCCCTGCAGGTCCTGCCGCCCCAGGTAGCAGAGGGCCACCAGGTCGTCTGAAACCCATCGGGTTCTCTGTGCGAGTGGGGAAACACGCTCTCTCCATCCTTGGTATGCTTCTTTGTCTTCATGCCAAAGTAGTATTGGCTTGTACCAAAGACTTGCAGAGATTTTAGTAAAATGGCTCTCATCCCTTCCATCAGGTTTATCATCAGAGGATGGAAACCATTCTGTGCTAAGAGGTAACAGTGACACCCGCTGGTAAAAGGAAACATTTTCAGCTACATCTAATTTTTTTTTTTTTTTTAAGTTTATGAAACTTTGTAGTCTGGCCAAGGTAACCTGATAACTCAGCTGGTAAAGAATCTGCCTGCAATACAGGAGACACAGGAGATGCCAGTTCGATCCCTGGATTGGGAAGATCCCTTGGAGAAGGAAATGGCAACCCACTCCAGTAGTCTTGCCGGGAGAATCCCATGGACAGAGGAGCCATGGCAGGCTACAGTCCATGGGGTCGGACACAACTGAGCACATGGCACACAACACAGACAAGACAACACTGACCAATACAAACAGGTCTAATATCTGATTGGCCAGAAATGTTTTCTTTTTAAAGTGCTGTTCTGTGTATTTTTAATGATGAGTGTATGATATTTACTATTTAAGTAACTATAGGAGATTCTAACCTAAATGGATGAGCAGGTAAGGGAATAGTCTAGAAGACCTCGAAATTCTAGAATTTTTCTTAACATTTAAAAATACTAATTTACCAGCTGTTTTGGAACTCTGTACAGCGAGTTTCCACCTCCAGTTCTACAAAGACATGAAATACACAAACGGACAACAAACTCGTATCCCACTCACCCACGGTGATACGAAATGGTAAATAGATATGTGACTTCAAGAGCTGTAGAGCCTGGGTTCGAGTCCCGGATCTGTCACTAACAGCTATAACCTTGGACAAGTAACTGAATATCTCTGTGGCTCAGTTTTCTGATCTATAAAGTGGGAATAAAGATAATAAAAGCTACCTCATGGGAGGTAGTCCTGAGCTAGTATGTACAAATATGAGCAAATATGATCCCTGGAATATAGTAAGCACTCTGAGTTTTAAGGATTATTACGAAATTTAAGTAGTGTTACTAAAGGTTTCATATTAGTCCTGAGTGATAATCTGGAGAAGAGTTGGGAGTGAGTGAGTGAAAGAAATAAAGATCTTCACATATGTCAGATATTTTATCAAAATCATCATGAAGGCAAAATGAATCTGTCAGATAGTCCTAAAATTTACAAACCTTCTTGAAACTTTAAAACAAGAAATTTTTTGCTTTTCTAAAAGTTTTACAAATTGTTTTCTTTTCACTAGCCATTGAATATACTGGAAAGAAAAAAAGTCAAGACAAAATAGAAAATCACCTTTGCATTAAGATAGAGTTCTCTTTCGTTTAAAATTCCAAATGAATAGTCTTATCAGTTAAAAATTGCTTTATATTTTATGTATTCATGGATATTAAATCCTAAATTAAATATAAGCAGATCCCAAGACTAGCATATTATTAATACATGGCATTATTTGAGTAGCATTAATTGAAATTTTCCTAAGACAAACAAGCACTACAAGCATGATTCTTGATCAAGAATATTTTGTCCAGGGACTACCCTGGTTGCCCAGTGGTTAAGACTCCACTCTCCCAGTGCATCAGGCAATGGGTTTGAAACCTGAGCAGGGAACTGGGATCCCATATGCCATGTGGCAAAAAAAAGAAAAAAAAAAAATGATGACCACAACAATAACAGAAAGAGTTTCCCTGTGGTCAATACAGATTCAGCCTACACCTCTACATTGTTTTAAAACAGAGGTTTGCACACCTTCTAGGGCCAGAACTATTTTGGAGGGACATAGACACAAAAGAAAACAAAGTGAATGGCATTGAAACACGTTAATTATCATATGTGTAATCAATCGCCAGCCCAGGAGTGATGCTCGGGGCTGGTGCATCGAGATTTCCCGGGGGGAAGGAGGAGGGAGGGGGGTTCTGGAGGGGGAGCATATGTAAACCCATGGTGATATCATGGCATTGTATGGCAAAACAATAATAATAAATAAAAAAAAAAAAAGAAAACAAAGTGACATCAACAATTTGGTTATTCCCCTGCAGTGGAAGTGTGAGTCTTAACCACTGGGCCACCAGGGAAGTTCCTAGAAATAACAAAAAATATAAATTATAAGTTTTATCGAAGGATCACCTCAATTTTCTCTACAGCTGGTCTCAGGGTCTGACTGACGGCCCATATCGGAGGGCCTACCGCCAGCCTGGGTTATGTCCCCTTTACTCAGTCTTGGTCTGTTTGAAGGACTGGCCACTCCCTGAGTTGAGCTACTGACCCAGTTAAAGCCAATGAACAAGACTAGAACTTTCTGCATCTATCACATTTTATTCAGGATCAGTTATTGATCTAAAGATGGACATGCTGAGAAGTTTCTTAACAGGAGGGTTTTATGGACTCTTATTTCAATAAACAGCTCTTCTGTACTATACCAGCTCAGTCTAACTTTCACAGTACACTTGTGAAACTTTGGCACTGTGGGCTGAGTTCTTGCTAATTCACAGATGGATCAATACAGACAATTTTCAAGTGGCCTTTGATAGAAAACACATCAGCTCAACTACTTAGAGCTGTGGCCCACAAAAGATGTGTGCCACAATATTGTCTGAACCAGGCAATTTTCTTTTTGTAGAACTGCCCTTGGCCCTAATTCATCTAGATGTGTGAGATAGTACTGTGCTATTACCATCCATTAAAATGCTTTTGAAGCCATAAACATTTACTCACTCATTCCACAATCTTTTATTTGGCCAGCTATAGAATAGATGGAGTTTAAGGTGCCAGGGAGAAACTAATGAAGATGACAGACAAGGTCCTTGCTTTTATAGAATTTGTATTTTAATGGAAGAAGACAAATAAATAGCTAATAGCACAGTTTCATATACTCAGTGACTATAGAAAAGAAACAGGGTAATGGGATTTACTGGGCCTGGGTGGAAGGTTAGATAAAGTGGTATGGGAAGACTTCTTGGAGGAGTTGGCATTTGAATCAAAACCAAAGGTGTAGTACTTTGGAATCATGGGAAGATTGGGGAAAAATACATTTCAGGCTTTGACTGTATACCACAGGCAACTCTATTCATTATTCTGTAATAACCTATATTGGAAAAGAATCTGAAAATGAATGGATAAATATGTATAAATATATACATATATCTAAATGACTTTGCTATACATCTGAAACCAACACAACATGGTAAATCAACTATATTTACAATATAAAATAAAAATTTATAAAATGTTGAGCAAACATAATAAAAAAGAATAAGGTCAAAAGTATCAACATATTTAATAAGGACCGATGCTGAAGCTCCAATACTTTGGCCACCTGATGCAAAGAGCAGACTCATTTGAAAAGACCCTGATGCTGGGAAAGATTGAAGGAGGAGGAGAAGAGGATGAGATGGTTAGATAACATCACCAACTCAATGGACAAGAGTTTTTGAGCAAATTCTGGGAGATAGTGAAGGTCAGGGAAGCATGGTGTGCGGCAGTCCTTGGGGTCTCAGAGAATCAGACATGACTTAGAGACTGAACAACGAACAACAGAAGATGTATTAAAGTCCTAACCGCTGGCTAATGTGATGATGACCCTATTGAGAAATAGGGTTTCTGCAGATTAATTAAGGTGTAAGAGGAGCTGAGGTCCTGCTGGACTAGGGGGCCCCTTATTCCAATAGGACTGGTGTTAGAGAAGAGAAGGGACACAGAGTCAGATGTACCCAAAGAGTATGCCGCCTGAAGACACACACACAGCAGGAAGATGGCCAGGCCATGTTGGAGACAGAGACAATGCATCTATCTACAAGCCTAGACATGCCAGGGACTGCTGGCAACACCAGAAGCCAAGAGAAAGGCATGGGACAGGTTGTCTTTGACTGGCTTCAGTGAGAGTGGGCCTTGCCAAAACATTTATTTCAGACTTCTAGGCTCTGAATCTGCAAGAGACTACTTTTCTGCTGTGTTGAGCCACCTCATCTGGGGGACTTGCTTGAGACAATCCTATGTAACTCATACCAGTCCCTCCTGCCTCTCACAGCCTTGCTGCTCCCCTCCAGGGGTACCTGTTGGCAGACAAATGAGAAAGGAGGTTTGTGGAGATCCACGCTTACAAAGCAGGATAAGAAAACATGAGCTAAGTAATGCAAATAATAACTAGTACAGTCTCTGAGATCTTAGATACATTGAAAAACTTCTACAATACTCCGTCTCTCCATGTATAAACTAGGGAGAATAATACTATGGGGTCCTCGTAAGGGTGTTGTGAGAATAAATGTGCATAATTGACTTAGTTTAGTACTTGTGAAAAGAAAGCGCTTAATAAGATACTTCTTCACGTACTGAAAATCTTTGACATGAGTTGAAACTGAAGGAAAAAGTGCTTTGTTTCCTGAGCGAATTTATGGCATGCCCACCCTACTTTGGGTGGGAAATAACAGCATGATAAAATGTCAACTCTCTTGACAGTTAAAAAAAACCCTCTGCATTTGGAGATGGGAGAGGACACATTTGTAACAAATGTACCAGACCAGAAGATGTGACTTGGAAATAACATCCCAAATACCTGAGCTCCATAAATCCTTAATCCTTTCAGTAACTCTACTAACAAACTGAACCTGAGGGGGAAGACAAAGCAGCCAGTTTTTTAAATGTCATATAACAAGCATCAACAATGCTGATACCAAAAACACTGGACTGCTTTAGTTCTTCAAGAAGGTGCCTTCTGCTGCCTCTAACTTGTCTGGGTTGGAATTTTTTATTGCTCCTGGTCACACAGCACGTTTCCTACAAAGCAAAGGGTCATTGCTAAATCCATTTCATTCTCTTTCAATTATGATAACAAGCTAGGCTTTAAAATGAAAAATTTAAAGGTGAAAATAAATTTGGACATATTCTAGGGGATAACTGGAGCAAGTTTGCTCAAGTTCAGTTCAGTCCAGTCGCTCAGTCGTGTCCAACTGTGACCCCATGGACTGCAGCTCACCAGGCTTCCCTGTCCATCACCAACTCCCAGAGTTTACTCAAACTCATGTCCATTGAGTCGGTGATGCCATCCAACCACCTCATCCTCTGTCATCCCCTTCTCCTCCCACCTTCAATCTTTCCCAGCATCAGGGTCTTTTCAAGAGAACAACTTAAAAGGAGGTTACAGAAATACAGATTCATCTGTGTTTTCCTTAAGCATGTCCACCCTCAGAATTCACAAGAGTGACTCCAAGGAGAGGGGCAGCATGAACATTTGGGGTCTGCAAATGTATTACAGAGCAAATGTCCTGTGTATATTACAGGGCAATTGCTGGGTCCTGATGATGCCTCCCTAGGTCAGACCCCTTAGCTCAATATCCACCTCCCAGCCCCTCAAATAGTAGTTCTGACTTGTTCAGTGGCCGCCATGCATCATACCCCATATCAGGCATAAGGAAAACAGAGGTGAACACAAACTTGGAGCCTAGTGGAGAAGACAAACTCTGACCAGTAATTGTATGAGTAGCGCTTCTTTAAGACTTTGGAAAGCACTTGTGTTCAGGTCGTCCTTAGATGCTTTAAGGCAGTGGTCCCCAACATTTTTGGCATGAGGGACCAGTTTCCTGGAAGACAAATTTTTCCACAAACCAGGGAGGGGGGAATGGTTCCAGGATGATTCAAGTGCATTATACTTATTGGTCATTTTACTTTTCTGTAATTATTACATAAGCTCCACATCAGATAATCAGGCACTAGATCCCTGATTTAAGGGATCCCTGATTTAAGGGCTTAGCCCAAACTTGTTTTTTAGAGGACAAACACCTAAGACTGAGCATGTATAGCATGGCTAAACACTGCAGAGTGTCTGGCTTCTGCCAGCCTCCAGGGGCTCTCTGGCCAAATCCCTGGCTGGATCTCACATGTCCAGTTGCTCCAAGCCTATCAGAAATTCACCCAAGAAAGTGCTCTGCAAACCTCTGATTTTGAGACCCCCCTGCTGTGATGCCCTGGGGTTCTAAGAGCACTCTGCCAAAGGCAAAAATCTCTCAGGGATTTCTTAGATGTCTAAGGGTGAACATCCATTAACAAGTGGGTACCCAAACACCAAGTTCATCTGCACAGGATTTGTGTTCAATGAAGAGCACTGGGAGCCTGATTGAACAGACCACTCACTCATCAGCACTGAAACATTAAATGAAAACTCATGAATAAACTCATGAAAAAAGCCACTCAGAGAAATATCCCATTTTTCTGATATCAAGAAGAGATCTGAAAAGTTTCAGCATTACTATCTCAAGAAAGAAGTGGAAGTAGTGACAGACTTTATTTTCTTGGGCTCCAAAATCACTGCAGATGGTTGACTGCAGCCATGAAATTAAAAGACACTTGCTCCTTGGAAGGAAAGCTATGACAAACCTAGACAGCATATTAAAAGCAGTCCATATAGTCAAAGCTATGGTTTTCCTGTAGCCATGTACGGATAGGAGAGTTGGACCATAAAGAAGGCTTAGCACCAAAGAATTGGTGCCTTTGAACTGTGGTGTTGGAGAAGACTTTTAAAAGTCCCTTCGACAGCAAGAAGATCAAACCATCCAATCCTAAAGGAAATCAACTCTGAATATTTATTGCAAGGACTGATACTAAAGCTGAAGCTCCAATACTTTGGCCACCTGATGCAAAGAGCTGACTTATTGGAAACGACCTTGATGCTGGGGAAGATTAAAGGCAAGAGGAGAAGGGGGCAGCAGAGGATGAGATGGTTAGATAGCATCATTGACTCAATGGACGTGACTTTGAGCAAACTCTGGGACATAGTAAAGGCCAGAGGATCCTGGCCTGGCATGCTGCAGTCCATGGTGTTGCAGAGTTGGACATGACTTAGCAACTGAACCTCAACAACCTCAAGCTCTTAAAACATGTGGCCGTGTGAGGAGTCTGCTGAAATGAATACCAGATAGTCATTAACAGAGGCAGAATTAGGGGCAGGCATGTTAAAATTCTATTATTTTTACATGGAGGTGTCAGAAGCTGAAAGTGAAGATTCAGGAACCAGTGAGTTCTATCAGATTTGAAAAAGGGATGTTTGTCATTTTCTTCCACAGAGCAACCTTCTCACTAAGACCTCTTCTCCCCACCCCCCTCAATTGTACACCTCCTTGATGTTTTCAAGTTGTTCTTTATCACTGGACATATACTTTTGACCCTGAGAGAGCCAGAAATGCTATTGGATACTATTTCATTATGCATGGGACCAACATTGCTTCAAGGGAATGAATGCAAAGGTTAGTACTTTAGAGCAAGGGGGCATGATGAAAAAGAGACAGAAAATATACCAGAAAGTATGGTGTCCTTGGCAGAAACAGCCCCATGTGTGAGCAGAGTTATTGGCATCTGCAGGACAGGCTTTGAGATTTCCTGGAAGATGCCTTCTCCCTCAGGCATCCATGTCTCCTGTCCTGAGTGTTCCATGAAGTCCCCCAGAAGGAGCTCTGCAGTTTAAAAAGGCTCACAGATTTTGAGAGCTTTGGGTGAGGGGAGGAGGGAGCGCATTAAAAAGGCTTAGTTTTTATGTTTAGGCTATTACTATGGCTTTTCATAAAGCTAAAAATAGGGCTCTGAGGAAAGATACTCACAGAGGATCTTTGAAAGGATTACCATATTGATCCCTTCCATAACTAATTCTGTGTAACATTCTACAGCTGTTGTCTGTACTAAATGGGTGTGCTCATGCTCAGTTGTGTCCAACTCCTTGGTGACCCATGAACTATAACCCTCCAGGCTCCCCTGAAATTTTCCAGGCAGAAATACTGGAGTGGGTTGCCATTTCCTACTCCAGTGTGTACTAAATATTTGGTGCCAATAAAAGGAGATGACATGATGTCAAGGTGAAATTTGGGCTCTGAAGTTAGACTTCATGGGTTTCATATTGTGGGGTTTATTTTTTATTTTTATTTTTTTGGTCAGGGCTTCCTGGGTAGCTCAGCTGGTAAAGAATCCACCTGCAATGCAGGAGATCCCAGTTTGATTCCTGGGTTGGGAACTTCCCCTGGAGAAGGGATAGACTACCCACTCCAGTAATCTTTGGTTTCCCTGGTGGCTCAGCTGATAAAGAATCCACCTGCAGTACAGGAGATCTAGGTTCAATCCCTGGGTTGGGAAGATCCCCTGGAGAAGGGAAAGGCTACCCACTCCAGTATTCTGGCCTGGAGAATTCCATGGACCATATAGTCTATGGGGTCACAAAGAGTTGACACAACTGAGTGATTTTCACTACACCACCATTTAAAGAATATGACTCAGGTGCCCTATGCTGCCATGCTACTTGGAGTATGTTTTTCTTCTTCCTCTGTAAAGCAAAAGGCTTTATACTGAAGTGAGTGAGTTTCCACCTGTGTCTGCACTGCAGTGCTTCTTAGAGGGAGAGCCCAGCAATGAGGACATTTTCGCTGCTGTTTTGCTTTTTTCTTTCTTTTGAAAGAAAGTTGCTACAGGTGGCTCAGCGGTAAAGAACCTGCCTGCCAATGCAGGAGATGCAGGTTTGATCCCCGGGTCAGAAAGATCCCCTGGAGAAAGAAGTGGCAACCCAATCCAGTCTTCTTGCCTGGAGAATCCCATGGACAGAGGAGCCTGGTGGGATACGATCTATGGGTTCGTAAAGAGTTGGACACTACTGAGTGACTAGGCAAAGAACTGTTGGACTTCATATTTTGGGGTTTCTTTGTATTTTTAAAATTGCAATATAGTTGATTTACAATGTTGTGTTCATTTCTGTGGTATAGCAAAGTGATTCAGTTATACATATGTATACTTTATTTTTTATATATTTTCCCATTCAGGTTTATCATAGGATATTGAATATAGTGCCCTGTGCTATACAGTAGGACTTTGTTGCTTATCCGTGCTTTATAACTCCAAACTCCCAATCCATCCCCTCTCCCCTTGGCAATCACAAGTCTGTTCTCTATGTCTGTGAGCCTGTTTCTGTTTTATGGATAGGTTAATTTGTGTCATATTTTATATTCCACATTTATGGTATTCATCTCTCTTTCTGAATTACTTTACTTAGTATGATAATCTCTAGGTCCATCCATGTTGTTGCAAATGGCATTCTTTCTTTTTTGTGACTGAGTAATACTTCATTGCATACATGTACAACTTTATCCATTCATCTGTCGATCAACATGTAGTTTGCTTCTGTGTCTTGATTATTGTGAGTAGTACTGCTATGCACAGAGGGGTACACGTATCTTTTTGAATTAGTTTTGTCCTGATGGGTTTCGTGTTCTGGACCTGCCATTTTCCCATTTTCTTGTGGCTTCATGACATACAGAATTATTCCAGGTCATTGCATTTCATTGTGTGTGCTCCGTTGCTCAGCTGTGTCCTACTCTTTTCAACCTCTGTCTATGGGATTTCCCAGGTAAGAATACTGGAGTGGGTTGCCATTTCTTCCTGAGCGACTGAGCAATCTTCCTGAGCCAGGGCGAGAACTTGCATCTTCTGCACTGGCTGAAGGATTCTTTACCACTGAGCCACCAGGGAAGCCCTGCATTTGATTATCTCATAGGTAACGGGAAGATTAATAGAGCCACATTTATAGGGTGAAGTGTTGTTATTAGCAATACATAATGTGGAGACCTAAAAGCGATTATTTGTACCATGTACACAATCTTTCTTCCCAACTATATTGTGAGAGTCTTTTTGATAGGCTTGATATCTTAGATATTCCACACTGCCTGGCATGGGGTTAGGCACTTGCTGGCGATGCCTGACTGTTCAATAATCCTTAACAATTTCCTTTATGGCATCTTATTAGATGTGCAGTTTTAAAACTTGTTCAATTTTCCCATGAACCATGAGGTAGTCAAGGAGATAGTTTCATCTCTAATTTATTATTGAGAAAACTAGCCTCTGGAATTAAATAACTTGTCTAAGCTCATCCAGTTAAAAATATCCAGAGTCAAACTCTGAACAATGGGGGTTGTTATTTCAGACTCAGTGGCTGTCCTGTCTAGGGCACCAGGGTAATTTTTACAGTGCTCCCGGTTAATGTCTATGGCCGGGTTTGGTTGATGGATGGGGTCATGGGTGACAGTGAATGCTGGGCACCTGGGGAGGTCTCACAAAAGAGGATGTGCAAGACACTGAGAGTGCAGTGCCGTTCTAGCACGTTCTAAACTCAGCCCATGACCGACTCAGCAGACATGAGTTTGAACAGACTGTGAGATAGTGAAGGACAGGGCGGCCTGGCGACGCCGTAGTCCATGTGAAGCTGCCAAGAGTCGGACACGACTTAGCGACTGAACACACATATACTCAGCCCTGTCCACCTGACTTCCTCAGCTTCAGGCATGATGCCCTTGGCACCCACTCCAGCTGAAGGGAGGAAAGGCAGTAGAGAGAGGGAGGGGAGCAAAGGTGGAGGCAAAGTCAACCTGGTCTTTGTTTACCCTGCTCACACGTGGGGCTGAGGTCAGCACTCAAGGGCAGGGAGGGCAAGGAGGGCACCCTACTGCTCAGACCTCGGAACCCAGCGCCCCGTGCCTGTGAAGGCAGCAGACTCAATCTTCTTCCTTGCTGCTGGAACAGAGGCAGGAAAGTGAGGATCTGTTTCCTCAACCCTCCACTGAACACATGGAAAAAAATGTGGCTGAAATGCCGCTCCCCAGAGAAACAGCGGCATCTGGCCCTAGGGTTATTTTGTTATTTCTGTTGATAGGCAAGTTCATCCTCCGAAGTAAGTTAAAGAAGTAAGGAAGGATTGGCAACTTTCCTGTTATGCCTGAGGAGTCTGGGTTATTGGCAATGCTGTCTTTGTCTCCAGTAATTTTAGAAAATAAAAGTTTGAACTGTGCATAGAGCCAGTTTAAAAACATTACTCACCAACAGCTTGCTATCTCAGTCCTTAAGGAGGGACACCGTGTTATTGCTTCCTCCTCTTGCGGATGTGTGCGTGTAGGTGTGTGTGTGTGTGTGTGTGTGTGTGTGTGTGTGTGTAGATGTGTATGTATGTGTGTTGCATGTGTATGTAGGTGTGTGTGTGTGTGTGCTCAATGCTGCATGGCTTCTTTGGGGCAAGTTTACAAAGTCTTTCTCCACAGCCCCACTTTTGTCTCTCAAGGCATTATTATCTACACATTATCCCCTCTGTGGAGGAAGGCCTTCCACTAAAAGCCTCTAATACATTACACACGTACAAATGCCATGTCCAAAAGACAGCATCTAAACCAGAGGTGGGGAGTTCTGCACCTTGAAACTCAGGGAGGTGAGAAGCTTAGGGGCAAGCAGTCACTCAGACATAAAACTCTACCAGGAGCTAGAGATAATCCAACATGTTCATAGATTATGAAATTAATTTGAGATGTAGAGCAGAGCCTGCCAGGTGATGCTACTGGTAAAGAACTCACTGGCCAGTGCAGAAGATGTGAGGGACTTGAGTTTGACCCCTGGGTCAGGAAAATTCCCTGGAGGAGAGCATGGCAACCCACTCCAATATTCTTGCCTGAGAAATCCCATGGACAGAGGGGCCTGGGGTGCTACAGTCCATAGGGCTGCAAAGAGGTGGACACGACTGAAGCAACTTACCATGCACACAAAGGCACTTTTCTCCTGCTTTTTAGGCACGGAGACCCACATTTTCCTTGTACAATGACCTTGCAAATTATAGAGCTGGCTCTGCTCGAAGCCTAATAATTAAATAGGTCCACAGTGCAAAACGAGGCTGCATTTAGTGTCCAGTCCAGGTGATGTTATCAGGAGGGAACACTTCAGGAGGTCAGCTTTTTAAAGGGCAAGTGAGCAAAATCCCTGGGTACCTGTAGGAGAGAATCGAGGCATTCTTGTACAATGATTGGTCTGCAAGGTGGCCTTTAGTGGGAAAGTCTACATGCATTCACTTCCACCTCACACACTGTCACACCCCCTATTTTCTACCCACCTGGGCGTCTCTGGGCTGTGACCACAAAGACCAAAGAAAATCAGGCTGGAAGGCAGTTATATGAGGGAACTGAAGTAGCAATGTTCATTTTTCAAATAAATGCACCACAACCAAATACGGATGTATTTCTTCAAAGAATATCACTTTGAGATTTTGGCCATCTATGGTTTTTCTAGTACTCATGTACAAATGTGAGAGCTGGACCACAAAGAAGGCTGAGAGCTGAAGAATCGATACTTTGGAACTTTGGTGTTGGAGAAGACTATTGAGAGTCGCTTGGGGGATCAAAGCAGTCAATCCTGAAGGAAATCAGTCCTGAATATTTGTTGGAAGGACTGATGCTAAAGCTGAAGCTCTAATATTTTGGCCATCTGATGCAAAGAGCCGACTCATTGAAGAAGACTCTGCTGCTGGGAAAGATTGAAGGCAGGAGGAGAAGGGGACGACAGAGGATGAGATGGTTGGATGGCATCACCAACTCAATGGGCATGAGTTTGAGCAAACTCCAGGAGATTGTGAAGGACAGGGAAGCCTGGTGTGCTGCAAGCCGTGGGCCTGCAAAGAGTTGGACATGACTTAGCAACTGAACAATTTGCCTCTAGTTAAAACAGAAAGCTCAGGTATAAGGACTTAGATGACATCTAAAACCACAGAATCAACGATCAGTATGTTTTGATATGAGGAGGAGGGTTAAGGGAAGCTTGCAAAGGCCAGGGCTAAACCACCTTTGAAGACAGGGTGGAGGTAAGTGAGTGAGTCACTTTTTTAGAACTATTGGTGACCCAAATAGAGCTTGAATTGTCTCTTCTATTATCACTGCACAAATGTAATGATTTCACAAAAGTCTGGGCACAGTTAAACTTACATTTGTGATTAAAGCAGGAGCTATAATTAAAGAGGATTTAAAAGTGTTCAATTTAATGAAGTATCAATTTGGTATAATATGGAGGAACAATAAACAGCTTAGTGATTTTAACTAAAAATCACAAAGAGAGGACTCTTGAGGACTGTCTATGAAAAATGGAAGAAAGGAAGAAATAGCTGCTATAATTAAATTTCTTGTGTTTTCATTTTTCCCTGAAAATAAGCACTAAGACAAGCCATTCTAAGATTAGACACGATGCTATCTTTCTATCTTAGTTGCGTTGCTGTGCGTTTCAATCTCCTTTTATTCACACCAACTCCTCCACACGCAGAGCCTGTCCATCACAGAGATGAACTCGTCTAGCTTATTGTTCATAAAGCTCAGACTAGCTGAAGACTATTTTGGTTTCCTTACTCAAATCAGATTTCAACTTTGATTTTTCAAAGGTTAATAGGTGAGTATAGTGGTCTGTTGTGTCAACAGGGCCCTGGAAAAAAATTAATCATGAAAGCAATACCAAAAGGTCAAAAGGAAGAAGTTGAAAATGCTATAATAAAGAAATTACAGAGCCTGTTATGGTGGTTTTTTTTTTTTTTTAATTTAGAGGCATTTTAATTCAAACACAGAAGCATGACAAATAAAATAAGACACTATTGCTCAATGTGGTTGCTGAAAGTAAAAAGTGACAAAAGACACTGGAAGGGTGGGGAAACAGATTTCAGTAGCTTATGATCATCTACTATGCTCTAAGGAGAGTAATGAAAGAGGAGAAATCCTAACAGAGGGTGGGAAGGAAAGGGATCCCTGACAAGGAATGTTTTTTTAAGTGTTAGATGATATAAATGCAATCAGTACTGAGTGCTACAGAAAATGCAAACAACCCCTATTTCAGCACCGAAGAATTTGAATCTCTGAACTTCCATTAGCACGTAGGAGTGATTAATGTTCTGTTCCCATGGTGAATAGGATAAAGTCAGGTACAGAAGTTGAGGGAGATGCTGGAACAAACTTAACCATCCTGTGCTGTTGTCAGTAATGCCATTGGTGTTCGTAAAATCTAGAGTTGCATTATGGGAACCTCAGCAAAGGAGAGGGTGTGGAGGCATCTTTATATGGTGAGTGGCTGTGTGTGTGCCTGGTGGGGATGGAGGCTTTAGAGAGGAGAATGCTTGTGTGACAAGCTGGTACAGTAAAGTTTCCCTTCTGCTGGCAAGAGACTGGCCCTGACCCCTGAATATCCTCGTCTTTCCTAAAACAAGAAGATAGCTTAAGGAACCATGGGATTCTGTTCCAACGTTCTTTTTTTGTGTGTAGCTGTGCGAGAGGTCTGTAAGATCTCAGTTCCTCAACTAGGGATCCAGCCTGCACCCTCTGCAGTGGAATAGCAGAGTCTTAAGGACTGAACTTCTAGGGAAGTCATTATAGCTTCAAAGTTTCAAAAGAAAAAAATGAGGAAGTAAAACCTTAACCACAAGAGCAAACATCTGAAGTCATTGTTGTTTAATTGCCCAGTTGTGTCCAACTCTTCTGCGATTGCATAGATTGGGACTTTTCAGGCAAGAATACTGGAGTGGGTGGCCATTTCCTTCTCTAAGGGATCTTTCTGAACCAGGGATTGAACCCTCGTCTCCTGAATTGCAGGAGTCACTCTGAGTCACTAGGGAAGCCCAAACACCAGAAGATGAAACCTAAAAACATAAGCAAAATATAAAATAAATATAACTTTATATATAAATAAATGAGAAATATGAGCAACTAATTCTTCAAAGTTAAAACAGGAACAAAACCCACAAAGTTGGTTCTTCTTTCAAATACTTTTCTGGGGTATCTTTTTTGACTTGGTGGAATCTTGCTGAATGATTTTGAACTGAATACCTGTCCAACAGTAAAAATAAAGGATGATAAGGTGCTGAGCACATTTGAGATCAGCTGGTAAAGAATCCAACTGCAATACAGGAGACCTGTGTTCAATCCCTGGGTTGGGAAGATCCCCTGGAGAAGGGAAAGGCTATTCTAGCCTGGAGAATTCCATGGATTACAGTCCCTGGGGTTGAAATAAGAGTTCAACATGACTGAGCAACTTTCACTTCACTTCACTTATTACACATCACAGCTCAAACACTTCTAATGGCTCCCCATTGCGTATGTAATTAAATGTAATTAAATTTGCATTTGTTACCTATTACTGCATAAACGACCACATCTCAGTGGCTTAGGAACACACCTATTTATTATCTTACAGTTTCTGTGAGTCTAGGGTTAGGAGTCAGAGCACAGCTTAGCTGGTCCTCTGCTCAGGGTCCCACCAAGCTGCCGTCAAGCTGTGGTCCAGACCTCAGTTCTTGTCAGAGGCTCAGTATGGAAAGATCCACTTTCACTCTTCCTGGGCTGTTAGCAAAAATGGTTTCCTTGTTGGCTACAGAATTCATGATTCACAGTGGCCTGCTTCTTCAGAGCTGGTGTTGGAGAAAGGGAATTTAGTCTCTCCGCAGTGTGACCCTATTCTACTTTTGAGGACTTACCTATCCCCAGAACTACTCTTCTAGATGTACTTTTTATTTAATATTCCAGCACAAATGGACCTCATGTTATTACCTGAACACTTCCTTCAAATCCTTAGCCTCCATATTTTTACCTAAAGTCCTGAAAATACTCCTGAAAATGTGTACCTTTGTCTATACCTTTCTTTTTGGGGGGCTTGTGGGGTCTCAGTTCCCCAGATCAGAGACTGAACCTGGACATGTCAGTGAAAGCACTGAATCCTAACCACAAGACCACCAAGGGACTCCCTGGCATCTTGTTCAATTGCCCAGTCGTGTCTGACTCTTTGCGACCCCACAGACTGCACAATTCCAGGCTTCCTCATTTATCATCTCCTGGAGTTTGCCCAAGTTCATGTCCATTGCATCAGTGGTGTCATCCAGCCAACTCATCCTCTGATGCCCTCTTCTCCTTCTGCCTTCAATCTTTCCCAGCATCAGAGACTTTGCCAATGAGCTGTCTGTATCAGATGATCAAAATATTGGAGCTTCAGCTTCGGCATAGTCCTTCCAGTGAATATTTAGGGTTTACCTCCCTTAGGATTGACTGGTTGGGTCTCCTTGCTGTCCCAGGGACTCTCAGGAGTCTTCTCCAGCACCACAGTGCCAAGACATCAACTCTCTGGCACTCCGCCTTCTTTACGGTCCAGCTCTCACAGCCGCAGGTGACCACTGGGAAGACCATAGCCTTGACTATATGGACTTTGTCGGCAGGGTAGTATCTCTGTTTTTCAACACACTGTTTAGACTTGTCATCACTTTCCTGCCAAGAAGCAATCATCTTATTTCATGCCAATTTCATGCCTGCAATCACTGTCTGCAGTGATTTTGGAGCCCAAGAAGAGGAACTCTGTCACTCTTTCCACCATTTCCCCTTCTATTTGCCCTGCAGTAATGTGGCTGGATACCATGATCTTAGATTTTATTGTAATATTTAGTCTTAAGTTGGCTTTTTTCTACCCTTATATCTACCTTTGTCTAAACCCCACCCAAATTCCATTGCAAAGGAGTGCTGTATGCCTTTCTGAAATGTAATATTTTATATATGCAAATATGCCATTTTATTTATTTATTTATTTTTTCTTTACTTTATTGTGTTGGTTTTGCCATACAATGACATGAAACCGCCATGGGTTTACATATGCTCCCCCTCCAGAATCCCCCTCCCTCCTCCCTTCCAATTCCCTCCCCCTGGGACATCTTGGTGCACCAGCCCCGAGCATCAACCCTTGGCTGGCGATTGATTACACATATGATAATTAACATGTTTCAATGCCATTCTCCCATATCATCCCACCCTTGCCCTCTTCCACAGAGTCCACGAGTCTGTTCTATACATCTGCGTTCCTTTTGCTGTCTCGCATGCTGGGTTCTTGTTACCATCTTTCTAAATTCCATATATATGCGTTAGTATGCTGTATTGGTGTTTTTCCTTCTGGCTTACTTCACTCTGGATAACAGGCTCCAGTTCCGTCCACCTGAGTAGAACTGCTTCAAATGAATTTTTTTTTAATGCTGAGTAATATTCCATTGTGTATATGTACCACAGCTTTCTTATCCATTTGTCAGTTGATGGGCATCTAGGTTGCTTCCATGTCCTGGCTATTGTAAACAATGCGGCGATGAACATTGGGGTACACGTGTCTCTTTCAATTCTGGTTTCCTCAGTA
>ML660218.1:333923-489328 GCA_007570785.1 Antilocapra americana | reverse complement strand
TGTTCTATACATCTGCGTTCCTTTTGCTGTCTCGCATGCTGGGTTCTTGTTACCATCTTTCTAAATTCCATATATATGCGTTAGTATGCTGTATTGGTGTTTTTCCTTCTGGCTTACTTCACTCTGGATAACAGGCTCCAGTTCCGTCCACCTGAGTAGAACTGCTTCAAATGAATTTTTTTTTAATGCTGAGTAATATTCCATTGTGTATATGTACCACAGCTTTCTTATCCATTCTTCAGTTGATGGGCATCTAGGTTGCTTCCATGTCCTGGCTATTGTAAACAATGCAGCGATGAACATTGGGGTACACGTGGCTCTTTCAGTTCTGGTTTCCTCAGTGTATATGCCCAGCAGTGGGATTGCTGGGTCATATGGCAGGTCTATTTGCAGTTTTTTAAGGAATCTCCACACTGTTTTCCATAGTGGCTGTACTAGTTTGCATTCCCACCAACAGTGTAGGAGGGTTCCCTTTTCTCCACATCCTCTCCAGCATTTATTCCTCGTAGACTTTTGGATGGCAGCCATTCTGACTGGTGTAAAGTGGTACCTCATTGTGGTTTTGATTTGCATTTCTCTGATAATGAGTGATGTTGAGCATCTTTTCATGTGTTTGTTAGCCATTTTTATGTCTTTTTTGGAGAAATGTCCGTTAAGTTCTTTGGCCCACTTTTTGATTGGGTCGTTTATTTTTCTAGAATGGAGCTGCAGGAATTGCTTGCATATTTTTGAGATTAATTGTTTGTCCGTTGCTTCATTGGCTATTATTTTCTCCCATTCTGAAGGCTGTCTTTTCACCTTGCTTATAGTTTCCTTTGCTGTGCAGAAGCCTTTAATTTTAATTAGGTCCCATTTGTTTATTTGTGCTTTTATTTCCAGTATTCTGGGAGGTGGGTCATAGAGGATCCTGCTTTGGTTTATGTCGGAGAGTGTTTTGCCTATGTTATTCTCTAGGAGTTTTATAGTTTCTGGTCTTAATATTTTACTAATACTTCCCATGATGGTTGGCAATCCTGCCATCTACTTTTGGTTCATTTCAGAGGAATCAACTTTTTTTTTTTTTTTCAGAGGAATCAACTTTAAGGAGCACTGGCTGCTGCTCGAGAGGTACATCCTAGGAAGATCGTTGGTCCAAGGGTTGAGGTTCAGACTCCAGAACTGATTCATCTTTTGTTACTCCTTTTCTTTCCCATGACTTACCAGGTTTGGCTTGTTATGTTCCACATCACCATCTCAGTTTTACCTAGATGCCTGGCAGTCCAGGCTGTCATGTGATTGGTTTCCCAAATACTGGTACTTTCTCTGCTCCAAGTTAGAGCTGCTCTTCCTTGCCTAGGAATTGTTCTCCATACACCCTTTCTCTCTCCATTGAAACGCTTGGTTCTCATCTTTAGCTGCTCTGTTTATCCAGGAAGTGCTCTAACTTAATAAAACTCACCTGAAGAAATCTCATTAATATGCACATTTCTGGAACTCACTGCCACAGTGTATGACAGTACATCTATTCTGGGTCCCAGGAATGAACATTTTTTTGTCAAGCACCAAAGGGGTCTCTGATGCAGGTAATCCACACTCCTACTCCAAGAAAAAAGGTTGTACCCATTCGACCTCATTTTCTAATTTCAAACTTTTCTCAAGTTTTTCAAGTTTGCTTCTTTACAATCTCAGCCTCGATCTCAGCAGGTGATTTAGCTCAGTGGTCCTCAAACTTTTCTTTATATTATAACCACCAGGGAAGCTTATAAAAATCCCAACTGCTGACCCACATCCCATACCAATTACATGAGATCTTCCTTTGGGGTTAATTATTTTTAAATCAAGGTATAAATACAGTACTTATACACAGATTTTAAATATATAGTTCAACAAGTTTCAACAAACATGCTCATCTCAATAACCAGCATCCTAATCAAGACATAGAGTATTTATATCTTGTTTTTTATATCAGTATTTGGATGAAGCCCAAGATATAGAGTATTTATATTAGTTCCAGTATCAACCTGGAACATTTTCTCTTGCCCATTTGGACTAACCCTCCTCTCCTTCCAGAAGAAACCACTGCTCTAGTTTTTAACCTCATAGAATTTTTTGTCTTTTGCTTGACCTTGATGGAATCATACAAAGTAGGTTTCATTGTTTCTGGTTCTCTTTCCTGTTTTTTTTTTTTTTTTTTTTTGCTCAGTGTCACGGTTTTGAAACCATCCATGGTTGGCAGGAGTACTCTTTACAATTTTTTTGAAGTAGTTTCAATGTGTTCAGGTTTGAGAATCAAAATGTATCCAAATCATTTTCAACTTTCTATAGTGTTAACCAGAAGAGCTTCAAAAAGTACCAACATTCACGCCCACTTTCACAGGTTCTGATGTAATTGGTTTGGGGTGAGAGCCAA
This sequence comes from Antilocapra americana, assembly GCA_007570785.1. NCBI lineage: Eukaryota > Metazoa > Chordata > Mammalia > Artiodactyla > Antilocapridae > Antilocapra > Antilocapra americana. The sequence goes on along the minus strand of ML660218.1, from coordinate 486,939 downwards.
GTATTGGCATATTTGAAAGCTCCCCAATTGATTCTAATATTCTGCCAGCATCGGGAGTCTCTGAACTAGCCCCAGAGATAATGAAATTTCATCTCAAGTTTGTGCAGATCTTCTCCCAACCTTCTCTCCTATCTCAGAGGAGTTAGCTGCCTTTCAGTTTTCCATGTGTCCTCCTGGCCTAATCATAGCTACTATTTTAGCAACACTTACTATGTAATATGCTAGTGACTTCCTATATATTATTTAAGTTTTACAACAGTCATGTTATCCCAGTTTGATAAATGAACAAAACAAGGTTTAGAAAGAGAAGTTCTACAGCTTATAAAGGTAGGTGCCAGAATTCAAACACATGTTTTATCATTTGTTGAGTCATAGATTCCAACTCTTATTATCAAGTCATGTCAAGACTAAATGGACATGCCTCTAATTATACCCCTTCAGTCTTTTCTTCTCTGTTGGCTTTTTTTCTTCCCCTCCATCTACAATAATGCTTAGGTTTTCTCTATCCTAAAATAAATAAAAATAAAAAATCTTTCCTTTAAATCTGTCACCTTCAAGCTATATACTTATTTCTTTCTTCCCATCACTCCTAACCACTTGTAACTCCCATTTTACTCCTCCATCCATTGCACAAACTAGTCTCAGGTGCTTACCATGCGACTGAGTGGTTTTCAGGTCAGCAAGGATTTCCTGATTGCCCCAGTCAATATTTCAGCTTAGTTTTTATTCTGTAAATTTTCAACCTCTTTTCCCCCACATTCTTTTTCAAATGTTCAACTTACTGGACACATGCCAGTGGAAGACAGCTTAGTCTCAGCTCTAACTAAAATAACAGTATCGATCAAGACCAATGCTGAAGCTTCAATACTTAAGCCACCTGATGTGAAGAGTCGACTCATTGGGCTAAACCCTGATGCTGGGAAAGATTGAGGGCAGGAGGAGAAGAGGGTGACAGAGGATGAGATGGTTGGATGGCATATTGCAAGAGTTGGACATGCCTTAGTGACTGAACAACAATCAAGACCAAATGAGGAACCAGATTTATGGTTACAGTGATAATTGCCTAACAACAGTAGGCAGTCGTTAATAGCCTACTGTGTATGGATCAATGGCTCTGTAAGTTTCAAAGAGGAGAGTATGAACTCCTCTCTCCTGGGATATAGTTAATTTTGTTGATTAGGTAAGACTCAAGTTTTAAAATCTTTATGTTTACTCAGTCACTCAGTCATATCCAACTCTTTGAGACTCCATGGACTATAGCCTGCCAGGGTCCTCTGTCCATGGGATTCTTCAGGTAAGAATACTGGAGTGGGTTGCCATTCCCTTCTCCAGGGAACCTTCCTGACACAGGGATCGAATCTGGGTCTCCTGCATTGCAGGTGGATTCTTTACCTTTATCTGAGCCACCAGGGAAGCCCCTATAATTCTATTAACAGTTTCAAAGTGAGTAAATGCTGGACTGCATGGTTCAGACTACAAGTATAGTAAGTATTCAGAGATGAGGAAATACTTCTGGGAAAAGATAACCATAGACTAGTGTTTTGGTAAGTCCTGAAGAAATTCTAAAATTCAAGCCAGAAAGATTGGATGGGAAAGATGTTCCAAGCAGGTGACCCTCCATCAGCAAAGGCAAAGAGCTCTTTTCCTTGATGATGGTTTTGTTAATGAAAATTCATGTGCCTGATCACATAGTGAGGCCAAACAAACTGGAACATCGGAGTTTGGAGCAGAGGAAGGTTTATCGCAACGCTGTGCAAAGAGATAAGTAACTAATGCCCTAAAAAACCCTGAAGGACTCCTCAAAGCACTTTTAAATGCCAAGTGAGGAGGAGGGGATGGCAGGATCTGTGATCAGCTTGTGCACGAATTTCTGATTGGATAATGGTGCGGCAGCAGGGTGGTGTCAGTATCAGTCCTTAAGCTCCAGGAGTCCTGGGGGGTGTGTGCTCTTGGCCAAATAGTTAATGTCTTCCATTTGTTGTAGAAGGAGGGGATTTTAACATCTGTAAAACAACTCCTGAAATCTGGATCAAATACTATTATCTAGGTACTTCAGAGAGGAGCTAAAACAGAGGATATGGGGGCATGAGGGACCTGTCCTGGGAGGGCCACATGGGTCCTGCTTGGTTACAGTTCATTCTCTGGCTTTTCTATACCACATTTTCTTTAGTCTCCAATCTGCGTGTCTCCCTGCTTTCATTGGTCACCAAGTACAGGTGTGCTAAGTCGCCTCAGTCTCATCTGACTCTGCGACCCTAAGGACTGTAGGGATGGTCCTCTGTCCATGGGATCCTCCAGGCAAGAATGCTGGAGTGGGTTGGGTTGCCAAGTCCTCTCTAGGAGGTCTTCCCGACCCAGGGATGGAAACTGAGCCTCCTGAGACTCCTGCATTACTGGTGGATTCTTTATAGCTGAGCCACCAGGGGAAGCCCGTTGGGCACCATACTTCCCATTAAAACTCCTCCTGTGCAGACTGGGTACCCCATCCTTAGCTGTGTCCATCCACTCTAGTTCTGTTAGCGTCCAACTCTTTGTCCACCTAGAAGACGTGTGCTGTCTTCCTGATTATACTGGATTTGGATTTTAGGATGGACAATCTAGTCAATCTCTTCCCTAACAGTTCTCTAACCCCAGAAGAGCCTCTTTTCAAAGAACACAACATTTTGAAAACATTGAAAAATCATCTAAGGGTGTTCACATGGAAGCATAGCAGGAATGGGAGGGAGGCTCAAGAGGGAAGGGATATATGTATATTTATAGCTGATTTATTTTGCGGCACAGCAGAAACAAACACATCATTGCAAAGCAGTTATACTCCAAAATTTATTTTATTTTTAATTGATTTTATTTATTTATTATTTTTTTATTATTAGTTTTGCCAAACAATGACATGATATCACCATGGGTTTACATACGCTCCCCCTCCAGAACCCCCCTCCCTCCTCCCTCCCCCCAGGAAATCTCGTTGCACCAGCCCCGAGCATCAATCCTGGGCTGGCGATTGATTAGACATATGATAATTAACATGTTTCAATGCCATTCTCCCATATCATCCCACCCTTTCCCTCATCCATAGAGTCCACAAGTCTATTCTATACATCTGCGTTCCTTTTGCTGTCTCGCATGCTGGGTTCTCGTTACCATCTTTCTAAATTCCATATATATGCGTTAATATACTGTATTGTTGTTTTTGCTTCTGGCTTACTTCACTCTGGATAATGGGCTCCAGTTTCGTCCATCTGAGTAGAACTGATTCAAATGAATTTTTTTTAATGCTGAGAAATATTCCATTGTGTATATGTACCACAGCTTTCTTATCCATTCGTCAGTTGATGGGCATCTAGGTTGCTTCCATGTCCTGGCTATAAAGCAGTGATGAACATTGGGGTACACGTGGCTCTTGATTTTAAAAAAGAAATAAAAAAACCCAGCATAGCTGGGACTCATAACAGTGTAATACCTACTCTTCTAAGAAACTATGCTTGAAGTCTCTTTCAAGTTTTCACAAGTAAGATCTCTTTACTCTGGAACCCATGTTGGAGAGTGACTTGTCCAACCTCCGCTTGGCCTAGATGGAGCCCTAGGAAGGGAATTTCCTCTCTTAGCTAACAGAGTTGCTTTCCAAACACTACCATTCAGGTGTCAAATTTCTGTGACTCTCAGCTGTATCATAATGTCTTCCTCCTCACTGAAGAAATATTGTAGGAATCTGGAAGGCACTGCAATAGCTGAATTTGTTGCCTAGTGGAATATAGATCAAAACCTTGCTTCATTTAAACAATGCATCTTCACTGAGCAATCCATTTTAAAGGCATTATAAAAAAAGTTAACCATTTTCTTTAAAAAAAAATCCAGACAATTTATTTCATGAAAGTACTGCTATCCTACCAACTGTGGACAGAGTTACAGGAGAGCCTGACGAGGCCATAAACGGTGCTTCACATATACAGGCTTTACTATCATTCAGCGGTGGTGAAATCAACATACCAGGAGACAGCTGGAAAGGCAGTGTGCTAAACTCACAGATCTCAAGAGAAGGGCACTCTCCACCTCAGGAGGTCGCACGGGGAGCACCAGTACTGGTCAGGAGGTACAAGAAGAGGGGCAACTAGAGCAGGGGACTTTATTGTGGCTTCTGTGGAAAAGACCAGGCAAGGCAGGGAATCAGGCTTATGACTGGCTAGTTCGAATAATTTCAGTGGCACTGGGGCTGACCCCAGGAGTCTGGTACTTGGTCCTCAGATGATTAGGGATGGTGCACCAGGGCGTGAGAGACCAATAAGGAAGATGGTTGGGGAGACGAGCTCTGTATTGTTCAGTGTGCATCTTGACAGTACACTCTCAGTTTACTTCACTGTATGACAGATTCTAGGTCCATCCACATCTCTACAGATGACTCAGCTTCATTCCTTTTTTATGACTGGGCAATATTCCATTGTTACATATGTACCACAGCTTCTTTATCCATTCCTCTGTTGATGGGCATCTAATATATGTGAAATTTAGAAAAATGGTACATCAGAACCTATTCGCAGAGCAGGATAGACAGACACAGACAATGGACATATGGACATGGCGGGGAAGGTGAGGCTGGGATGAACTGGGAGATTAGGACTGACATATACACTATCACGTGTGAAACAGATAGCAGTAGGAAGCTGCTGTATAGCACAGGGAGCTCAGTTAGATGCTCTGTGATGACTTAGAGGGATGGGATGGGGAGGAGGGAGGTCCAAGAGGATGTGGATATATGTTCGCATATAGCTGACTCACTTTGTTGTACGGCAGAAAGTACCACAACATTGTAAAGTAATTATACTGCATAAAAAAGTATACTCCTGGTTGAGTTTACTATAGGAATTGGCCAACTCTGGGAGAGGCAGTCTCTCCCTGGTTGGCAAAGTCCCAGGTGTCAAAGCATTAGAATGCAGAATAGAACAGAGATGACTAATTCAAATGACTGGGAATGACGGGGAATGATAGCCAGGGGAGAGTGAAATTGTAGGGTCAATGTTATCACCGACAACTTGTTCCTTTCTCACTTCACTCTGAATAGCAGACTAGCCATGCATGCATGTTTAGTCACTAAGTCATGTCCAACTCTTGTGACCCCAAGGACTGTAGATCGCCAGACTCCCCTGTCCGTGAAATTCCCCAGGCAAGAATGCTGGAGTGGGTTGCCACTTCCTGCTTCAGGGGATCTTTCTGACCCAGGGATCGAACCTGCGTCTCCTGCATTCTTTATCATCTGAGCCACCAGGGAAGCCAGGAGATGAGTTGTAATGTGTATTAATACGTTAGTCCTCCTTCTTCCTGCCTTTGGAGGACACTAATTGAATCTGCCTTCTCTGTCAAGTCTCAGACGACTTTTTGGAGCAGGAGGCTTCAATATGCCAGTGCTTCCTCATTAGAGAAACTCTGAGGAGCCAGTTTATTGTGGCACTAAACACCATGCCCTGCTTCAGAGAAGCAATCGCAGGGCAGTGCAGGTGGCACCTGAACTGCTCAAATAGCTGCGAGTCTAATGCTGGAATCCTGTTCTATTGGGTGCTCATTTTAAAGAAGAAAACACATTTCTGAATGTGGGCAAGAGACCAATTCTAAAGGGAAGTTGAATTTTACCTTTATATGAGTCTTTGGCTTTGGATTAGCAAAAGACTATGTCAAGATCCCAAATTTTAAGTTTAAAACATAGTCTAAATTAGTGGCATCATTTGTCCAAATCAAGTTGCTTTCAAGACATGAAAATTATAGTATTGTCTCTAGTCAAAGGTGTTTAAGATCTATTGGTTAGTATTTTATTTTCAATTTTCCTTGAAATGACTACTTTATTTGTGAGGACTTCAGGCTGTAATAAGAAGAAGTACTTATAGATAACACTAAAAGATAAAAAAGACAATCGCTTATTAAATCATCTTCTTGATGGAATCAATTTAGACCGTTGGGTTACCACACATTGTCTGCTTTTTCTTTGTGCCATGCAGCATGTGGGATCTTCTAGACTTCCCAGGTGACTCAGTGGTAAGGAATCTGCCTGCCAATGCAGTACACATGGGTTCGATCCCCGGGTCAGGAAGATCCCTCGGAGAAGGCAATGGCAACCCACTCCAGTATTCTTGCTTGGAGAATCCCATTGACAGAGCAGCCTTGTGGGCTGCCCTCTATGGGGTTGCAGAGTCTGACACGACTGAAGCGACTTAGCAGCAGCAGCAGCAGCAAACATCTCATGTAAGCAGAATCACACTACATTTATCTTATCGAGACTGGTGTATTTCACTGAATGTGATGTCTGCAAGGCCCATCCATGTTGTAGCATGTGTCAGAATTTCCTTCCTCTCTAAGCCTGACTAAGAGTCCCTTGTATGCACATACTACTTTTACTTATCCATCCATCCACTTGGGGACATTTGAGCTGCTTCCATATTTTGGCTACTGTAAATAATGCTGCTATGAACCTGTGTGTACCCATATCTCTTTGAAACTGTATTTTTGATTCTTTGGGGAATATACCCAGAGTGGAACTGCTGGATCACGTGGTCATTTTATTCTTAATTTTTTTGAGAAACCATCATGCTGTTTTCCAGAGCAACTGCACCAGTGTACCTTCCCAGAACTGGATTTGTAAATGTCCTTTTCACACCTGAAATTCTAGGACCCCATATCTGTTTTTAAATAATCCCTTTAAGCCATTTCCTCTTTACTCCGACATTCTGATCATCAAGGGAAAATGTCCAAGCATCTTTTACTTGGGAAAGTTTCTGGTAATCTTTCTCTTACAATGGATTTGGGGCGAGAACCCTCCTGCCAGGCTGTGTTTCTGTTCAGTTCAGTTCAGTAGCTCAGTCGTGTCCGACTCTGCGACCCTATGGACTGCAGCACGCTAGGCTTCCCTGTCCATCACCAACTCCTCTCTGGGATGCCTATTCCGGGAGTCTACAGTATGAACAGTATGAAAAGGCCGTGTTTGCTTCCTTGTAAATACTCCTGCTGGTCAGTTTCGCGGAAAACAGGCGCGGAGGATGTCCAGAGATCCCCGGGAGCAGAGGCTGAAGTCCCTGCGTTGCCCATGAACGTGGATGGCCGAGGATGCTGTCGGCTGCAGGCTGGGCGGGACCTGGGCGCGCACGGGCGGCGCGGGCTCCCGCGGTGGGAGGGGCGGGGGCGGCGCGCCGGCCTCGGCTGGGACCGTCCCGCCGCCAGGCCGCAGCCAGGCTGCGACGGCCACTGGGGCGCACGGCGGCCGCGCCTGGGGTGCCAGGTGAGCCGCGACCTGGGCGAGCTGGGCTCGGCCGGGAGAGAGCCGGGTGTGGCGGGAACCCGCGGCCATCGGGAATGGGGACCTGGGAGGCGGGATGCCCCCACCCTGAGGGAACAGAGCCTCCAGGCCAGTCTCTGCTGCAGGACCCAGCGAAGGTGGGAATCCCGGGCCCCCAGCTTAACCGCAGGTCGTAACCCCGCGTCGTGGCATGGAGGAGGGACGCACCTGGGGACAGTTAAAGCCTAGGATGGCCAGAGATTTGTCTCAGGGAGACGTGGAGAAGTTCCTGACTGTGGGTTTCCTCTCTTACCTTTTTCGAGACCAAGCTTGGGGACTCTGGGTTCAGGGAGTTCCTTTCTGACATGGATTGGTTCCCTGCTCGGGATGCGTTCTTAGCTCACACTGTGTGTTTCTGGGCTTTATGGTGTTAACAAAGTCCAAAGATGCTCTCTGGCAAACTCCACCACAAACAAGGGACAGACACATTTCCCCCTGAAATGCTTGCTTCCTTGCTATAGATTAAGTGAACTAATACAATCTCTAAAGCTCCAGAGTGTATGTAAAACTTGTGTGTGTCTATATGGGCATTTCCATAAATTTTCTTTAATTGGAGAATATCAAAGATCAAATAGTGAAAATCACATCTTTGGGCTCTGTCAGCTCCATGGCAGGTTCTGAGGGTTCTCAGGGTACTGGAGTTGCAGGTCCTTGTCTGAAATTTTGGGTTTGTGAGAAGAGTTGGGGAGAGGGGTTTCCTCCAGGGTCCAGGGCAGACAACATTCACCCTCATCACAAAGGATGGCTAAGAGTTGGTCTGTTTTCAACTAGTACAAAATTCAACTAGTTTATAAATATGTAGATGAGGAAACTGGGGCTTTCCAGGTGGCACTAGTGGTAAAAGAACCTGCCTGCCAATGCAGGAGACATGAGAGACTCGGGTTCGATCCCTGGGTTGGGAAGATCCCCCAGAGGAGGAAATGGCAACCCACTGGCACCCCACTCCAGTGCTCTTGCTTGGAAAACCCCATGGATGGAGGAGCCTGGTAGGCTACAGTCCATGGGGTCACAAAGAGTTGGACATGATTGACCATCTTATTTCCAGTATTCTTGCCTGGAAAAATCCCATGGACAGAGGAGCCCATCCATATGGTCGCCAAGAGTTGGATACAACTGAAGTGACTTAGCATGAAGACATGCACACACAGATAAGGAAACCAGGATGAACCTTTGTGAATGAAAAGTATATCCAAAGTTTCTCTTGGTAACCACATGCAACCCCAGCTGTAGGGTTTCGGAGGATTCCAAAGGAGGGTGAGGGGGCCAGGGTTCCAAGTCTGTGTCTCCCTGGTCAGCTGGCAACTTGGGAAAAGGAGGAGAGAATGGATGTAACTTAGCGCTAGAGCAGCACTAAGGAAACCTGGGGTGTGCTGGGGGGAGCTGCAGAAGAGTCTGGGGGAGGTTTGGATAGGAGTTTGCTACAAAATTCTCAGCTACCCTAGAAAAACCACAATGCATTATTCGTCCCACTGGACTTGTTCCCTCCAAGTGGGCAAGAGTCCTCTGTGGATGCAATGTAGTATATGCTGCCCTGTGAGTAGACACCATGTCTGGTCCTGCCTTCTTTATCCATACAAGCTTGCAATCCCAGTCTGTGAGGTTCATGGGAAGGCTGGTCTTGGGATGGAGGTCCTGAGCTGTGTGTTCTCAAAACACTGACATCCTGCAGCCAGCCCTAAACCCTTGCAATCTCTTCCCACTTTTAGAGAAAAAGAGTAGAGGCTAAAATGATGGAGTTTTTCCATTATAAAAAAATTCCCGAATCTTTGGTGCTGGCTTTTATTTGTGTGCCATCTAGTTTAGTTGAAGCGTGTCTATCTGGTTTTGCTGAAGCTTGATAGATTATTATCTCTAGTTTATAGAGAGTCTGATAGTCCTAGCTGGTCTGTAACCTCCCTATGATTGAGATCCACTGTTGTGACCAAGGGTAGGAAATAGACCGCGTTATTCCGCAATGTCCTTTGAATGGACATGGCTCCTTTGTGGCAGTCTGGTGTTCCGGTAGCAGCTGTGGATCGCGTAGGACTCTAGGACTGATGAGGAAGGAAACCGCCACGTTCTGCTTGGGTCACGGTCCCGACTAGATTTCGCCTCCTGTTCTTAACCTCACACGTGTTTGGTAAACTCAAACCGTTCTTTCAGCGAGGTTTAAGGGATGCAGATGACATTTCTCAGTCAACCCCTCCTCCCTTACAATTGGTCAGTCACTCTTCAATAAATCCCACACTGCACTGTTGTTTCACAAAACAATGAGGTGGTTGTTCCTACCTACAGCCTGCCTTTTCCTGATATGATTATGCTTTAAAATGGCCCCATTAACATGGCAGGGTTTATTTGCAATGACAGAAATTAATTTTGCTCCTTACTTTAAAGCCATTAAGATAACCAAACTTTTTGTTTTGAATAACAGTTGCTGCTTCACTAGCTTTTTGGCACAAGATAAATTTAGCTGATGTTACTCATGATTCTTTTATTCACAAATGTTTATTGAGGCCCTCTGTGTGTCAGTCCCTGGGGTATGAGGGGACTTCTTGTTTCTCTTTTCAAGGAGTTGACAGATAGGTGATGCGGTCTTGAATCTGGACTTGCTAAGAACAGATTTCAGGAAGTGCCACTTCAGGGACTCCCTGACTGTTTTCTTTGGGGTTTAAACGACTGCCTCCTGTGTGTGCATGAGCGCATTGTGGCTTTTGGCCAAGGGACAAGCTGTGGTCTTCTGGCCTCACAACACCCTTGCTGGTGAGCAGTGCCTAATTCCTGTCACCCCTAGTGCTGTGTTCGTGATAGTTCTGCCAGGAGCATCATCCCTGAGGGTAAACTAACCGGACCAGGAGAAACACATTCACTTTGGATCAGTAATGCATGGTCCAGGGAGCACTTGGGCTTCTCTGGTGGCTCAGATGGTAAAGAATCAGCCTGCAACGCAGGAGATAGAGGTTCAATCCCTGGGTCAGGAAGATGCCTTGGAGAAGAGAATGGCAACCCACTCCAGTCTTCCTGCCTGGAGAATCCCATGGATAGAAGAGCCTGGTGGGCTACAGTCCATGGAGTTGTCAGAGCTGGACTGAGCGACTAATGCTTTCACTTTCAGAGAGTGCTGGCCTCTCGTGTGAGGACTCTGACAACTGCCCTCTCCAACGCTGGCAGGTTTCCTATCCTTGAGCTATTCTTGCCCCGATTCATTCAGAATAAAAGTGATGGATATTTAAATGTATTTTGAGGTTTCTCTTGAAATCCCTTGAACTCTGTCAGACCTCAAGGCCTTTGCACACGCTGTTTTCTTTGCCTAGAATGCTTTCCTCTCCTCTTGCTTGTTTCCTGAAAAGCTGAAATGTTCCCTCCTAAATGATGTTCCTTTAGTGCTCTGTCCTGTCCCCAGATATCTGATCCCTTTCTTCCTTGTTATATAGTGAAAGTGAAAGTGTTAGTCACTCAGTCGTATCCGACTCTTTGTGACCCCATAGACTGTAGCCCTCCAGGCTCCTCTGTCCATAGAATTCTCCAGGCAAGAATACTGGAGTGGGTCGCCACTTCCTTTTCCAGGGGATCTTCCCAAACCAGAGATCGAACCCAGGGCTCCTGCATTGCAGGCGAATTCTTTACCATCTGTGTCACCAGGGAAGCCCTTGTTATATCAGTACTATTGTATAGCCTTGTACTGTTCATCTAACAGAGGACTTAACATGTGAAAGTTGCCCAGTCATGTCCAACTCTTTGTGACCCCATGGACTATACAGTCCATGGAATTCTCCAGGCCAGAATACTGGGCTGGGTAGCCTTTCCCTTCTCCAGGGGATCTTCCCAAACCAGGGATCAAACTCGGGTCTCCCCCATTGCAGATGGATTCTTTACCAGCTGGGCAACAAGGGAAATCCAAGAATACTGGAGTGGGTAGCCCATCCCTTCTCCAGTGGATCTTCCTGACTCAGAAATCGAAATGGGGTCTCCTGCATTGCAAGAGGATTCTTTACCAACTGAGCTATCAGGGAAGCCCCTAGCAATTAACAGCTACCATTTACTGAGAGCTTATTATGTGTCCAGTGGTGTCCAAGTGTTTTTCTTGTCTTTTTGGCTGCTGGTGGTGGTGGTATATTGACAGTTCTGTGAGGCAGAGTTGTACTTTGTTAAAATAATTTCTCTGTCCATCTCCCCAAGCAGGCTGTGATAGTGGCTTGTACATCTGTGCATGTTATTCATTTGGTATCTCTAGAATCTGGCAGACTGCCTAATTAATACACAGTGGGCACTGCATAAATATGTAAGTGGGTACATTTTACCAACAGCTATTTACATCTGAATAATAAACTAATTGTAAGTAAGTCTTCTTTTAAATGAACTTCATGCTGAAATACACAGTCAAAATTTTAGCAAACACTGATAAGCAAGAAGAAGAAAGTTAAAGTACAACCCCTTCCTTTTCCCAGTACTGGAAAGTGTAAGCAACTTGCTTAGGGACACACAACTCCTCTTTGACTGAACAGAGTCAAGATCAGGCCCTCTGATCACAGCACTCTAGCTCTTAACACTGTGTGGAGCTGCTGTTCCTTCTTCCCCTTCAACCCCCCCCCGACACACAACATGAACAAATTACATTAAATGGGTTGGAAGAGCTGAAATTTGAAAATGACATCCATCAGACATATCAGGTTGGAATGCATGAAATCTATATTTAAAAATATCCAGTATTCAGTGTTTTCATGCCTTTGCACTTCCTATCACACCCCTCATTTAGGGCCATCCAGACTGAGAGGTGCAGAGTGAGGCAGTTTGGAAAGAGAATGCATTCTAAGTCAGACAAATGGAGGTTCGAATCCCACCTGTGCTCCTAGATGTTATCAGGAATAGGTTGCAATTTTAGTCTCTTCTGTAAAGTAGAGATAATAAGAAATATGTCTCAGCTTTTTGTCAAGTTTAGAGATAATACTGTGGTGAAGTGCCTCATGGGTGATTATTTTGTTTTGGTGAGTGAATCTTTTTTTAATTTTTATTTTATATTGGAGCATAGTTGATTAATAATGTGTTAGTTTCGGGTGTATGGCTAAGTGATTCAGTTATACATATACATGTATCTATTCTTTTTCAAGTTCTTTTCCAATTTAGGTAATTACTGAATGTTGTTCAGAGTTCTCTGTGTTATACAGTAGGTCCTTGGTAGGGGGGAAGGGTCTATTAGGAGTTTGGGATCGACATGTTCAGGGGGGTGCTCAGTCGCTCAATTGTGTCCATCTCTCTGTGACCCTTTGGACAGTAGCTCACCAGGCTTCACTGTCTGTGGAATTTTTCAGGCAAGAATAACTTGAGTGGGTCGCCACTTCCTCCTCCAGGGCATCTTCCCAACCCAGGGACTGAATCAGAGTCTCCTGCATCTCCTGCATTGCAGGTGGATTCTTTACCCACTGAGCCATCGGGAAAGCCCGGGATTGACATGTACACACTGCTATATTTAAAATAGATAGCCTTATACATGATTAATGGTGGATCTTGTTGTGGGTAAGTCTCTAACAGTGATACCTTAGAGCTTGCCCCAGTAGCACCCTGGCTAAGTTGTTTTTCACAGCTACACATGGGATTTTCCACCCAAATCCTTCATTTTAATTCTTAGGAAGTGAAGTGAAAGTCAGTTGGTGTCCAACTCTTTGCAACCCCATGGACAATACAGTCCGTGGAATTCTCCAGGCCAGAATACTGGAGTGAGTAGCCATTCCCTTCTCTAGGGATCTTCTCAACTCAGGGATGGAACCCAGGTCTTCCGCATTGCAGGTGGATTCTTGGCCAGCTGAGCCAGGGAAGCCCTTTTAATTCTCATAGCATTTAACTTTTATATTGTTGTTAGATGTCTTTAGTAACTTGCCTTACAGTCATTTTCTCAGAAATTCAATTTCTTCTCTTTGGAGATTAAAGAGAAATAAGTGGCCAATTGAGGCTGTTCAAGCAATTTTTGTTTAAAAGTGGATCATTGTTTTCATTACCCTACCATTAATGTTTTCTATTTTCCTTTATCAGTGAGTTACTTTCTCTCGGTCTGTATTGCCAAACTGAACTCTCTTGTCTTCTTGCAAGATGAAAGGAGACAGCCATGAATGAGCCACTAGATGATTTTGCAAATGCCTCTGATTTCCCCGATTATGCAGCTGCTCTTGAAAATTGCACCAATGAAAAGATCCCACTCAAGACACACTACCTCCCTGTTATTTATAGCATCATCTTCCTGGTGGGTTTTCCCGGAAATGTGATAGCCATCTCCACGTACATCTTCAAAATGCGGCCCTGGAGAAGCAGCACCATCATCATGCTGAACCTGGCCTGCACCGACTTGCTGTATCTCACCAGCCTTCCCTTCCTGATTCACTACTACGCTGGAGGAGAACACTGGGTCTTCGGGGACTTTATGTGCAAGTTCATCCGCTTCGGCTTCCACTTCAACCTGTACAGCAGCATCCTCTTCCTCACCTGCTTCAGCATCATCCGCTACTTTGTCATCATTCACCCCATGAGCTGCTTCTCCGTCCACAAAACACGGTGGGCCGTGGTGGCCTGTGCGGTGGTGTGGATCGTGTCGCTGGTGGCCGTCATTCCCATGACCTTTCTGATCACAGCCACCACCAGCACCAACAGATCCGCCTGCCTTGACCTCACCAGCTCGGATGACCTCACGACCATCAAATGGTACAATCTCATTTTGACCGCCACCACGTTCTGCCTCCCCTTGGTGATAGTAACGCTCTGCTATACAATGATTATCTACACCCTAACGCAAGGACCTCAGACGCACAGCTGCCTGAAGCAGAAAGCACGCAGGCTCACCATTCTGCTGCTTCTCTTGTTTTATATATGCTTTTTGCCCTTCCATATCTTGAGGGTCATTCGGATCGAATCTCGCCTGCTTTCCTTTAGCTGCTCCACTGAGCATCAGATCCACGAAGCGTACATGGTTTCGAGACCGCTAGCTGCCCTGAACACCTTTGGTAACCTCTTACTGTACGTGGTGGTCAGCAGTAACTTCCAGCAGGCCGTCTGCTCCATGGTATGGTGCAGAGCAGGGGGCGACCTGGAGCAAGGAAAGAAAGTCAGCCGGTCAAACAACCCTTGAAACACTCCATATCCTCAGCCAAATTGAAATGCTGATACTTTAATAATAACTTCTAAGAAGTCCAGACTGTCTCTCCCCCATGTATATGTTGAGTATTAAATAAAATCTAACATTGTTTTGATTCTGGGAGAAAATGTTCTAGGAAATACTGGGTCTCCTTAGATACCTTTTCTTTTGTGCCTCTGTTGAAAATATGTTCTCTGTTGTAACAGCTAAAGCTATTTCTGAATTGTGTGTACTTAATTATCACTAAATGTAAATATTTAAGAAAATGCCTAGTCTGGATACTCAAAACCCTGGTAAATGTGTTGATACAATTAATAAACTAATTTAAAGTCACTGAATAGGCTGATAATAGTTTTGTGTGAAGATGCAGCCTTACTACCATTCTATTGACTTGAAGCTTATGTTCTCCATGCTTACGGTACAAAAATAACTTTAAGAATCAGTTATGGAACAGATGATTTAAACAAAGGAGAGGATACCATAAGAACACTTTGTGATTTTCAGGATCTTCTAGAACTTGCCATCTGACTCAGACCTAAGTGAAGATGTTTGTTGGGACACTCCAGACAAGCAGGGGAGAAAGAGGAAGGCCAGCAGCTCTGTACATGGACTTCTTTGGATGATGGTGCCTCTCCACACAGAACCTTCTGAACCATCTTCTCCTGGGCTTGTGGGATCTTAGTTCCCTGACAGGGATCAAACTCAGGCCCTTGACAGTAGAAGCTTGAAGTCCTATCCTGGGTTGTTGTTGTATTTTTTTTGTAAGTACCACGTGGAATGATTTACAAAAGCCAGAACATGGAAACAACCTAAATGTACATCAATGGAAGAATAGATGGAGAAGATGTGGTACATATATGCAAAGGAATATTACTCACCCATAAAAAGGAGTGAAATTGGGTCATTCGTAGAGACATGGATGGACCTAGAGACTGTCCTACAGAGCAAAGCAAGTCAGAAGGAGAAAAACAAATACTGTGTATTAACACATATATGTGGAATCTGAAAAATAAAATCGTATAGACAATCTTATTTGCAAGCAGATGGAGGCACAGACATAGAGAACAAAGGTATGGGGGAAAAGGGAGGTGGAATGAAGCAGAAGACTGGAATTGACATAGGTACCCTAATGACTCTAGGTATGGCGTAGTTAGGGGCTTCCCAGGTGGCTCAGATGGTGAAGTGTCTGCCTGCAATGTGGAAGACCTGGGTTTGATCCCTGGGTCAAGACGATCCCCTGGAGAAGGAAATGGCCACCCACTCCAGTACTCTTGCCTGGAAAATTCCATGGATGGAGGCACCTGGTAGGCTCCAATCCATGGGGTCATGAAGAGTTGGACACGACTCAGAGACTTCACTTTCACTTTTCATGAAATAGCTAAGTAATGAGAACATACTGTATAGCATAGGGAACTCTACTTGGGGCTCCATGGTGACCTAAACGGGACGGAAATCCAAAACAGAGGGAGTATACATATACTCATAGTTGGCTCACTTTGCTGTCCAGTAGAAACTAGCATAAGATTGTAAAGCAACTATAGTCCAATACATTTTTTTTTAAAAGCCCTTTCACTTGAGGCCCACCTTTTCCATCTGAGTAGCCACACAGGGTGATTTTTGTTGTTGCTGTTGTTTAGTGGCTCAGACCTGTCTGCTTCTTTTGATACCCCATGGAGTGTAGCCCACCAGGCTCCTCCATCCATGGCATTCTCCAGGCAAGAACACTAGAGTGGGTTACCATTTCCTTCTCCAGGGAATCTTCCCCACCCAGGGATCAAACCCACATCTCCTGTATTGGCAGGCAGGTTCTTTACCATTGCACCACTCGGGAAGCTTGAGTTGCATTCAAATGTCCCCTGGGAACCTGGAAGCTCTGTATCTGTCCTCCCCACAGCCCCCACCTGCAGATAAGCAGCTCCTCTCCTGGGCCGTCACCAAAGCATGACCAAATCAGCCTTTATACCGTCATGTTGTTCTAGCTCTGGGCTCAAGCCCCTTGCCTTTCTATTTCTTATTCCAAAGGTTTCACCCACCAGAGAAAATCCAACTCAGTCTCCATCTCAATCTCAGCGTGTCACCATGGCTTCTTTTATCCTTTTCCTTTTTCCCATGAATGTACAGAACAACAAATCATTTCTCTTTCTGATGCTGATTCCTCCCACTGTGTCTTAGGTCCTTATTCCCCTCTCTTAGGGACTTGTGCCAACAACTCAGTCCCACTGTCTCAGATTTTTAACATCTTTGTTACCCTGGCTAGTTGACCTTAGCTGAGGAACACGCATCATTTTCCTTTATCTTCAGAATTCCTTCTCTTGATTCAGCAATTCTGTCATTCTCTTATCTGACCGGTTCCCTGCAGTCGTGGGTCAGGTACAGATGACTCTCTGCCCTCCAGGGTTCTGCTGATAGAATGTAATCACAAAGATCCAAGCTAAATTAGATTCAAAGGGTCACTTTTCTTTTCCCGAGTAAAGCGTTGTGCGCAAATTGTGCCGGAGGATGCAGGTTGGAATTGAAGCCAAAAAAGAGATTGATGATACTTCTGAGACTAGAATGGGACCTGAATGCCCTTTGCCCAGTCCTCCCAGTTGTAGGCAGAGAAAGGGTAAGAACAAAAGAGCAGAGCTCTGGCTGTCTGCCAGAGAGGGAGCTGGCTGGCCTGCCCTCAGCCTAGGGACCGGATCTGCATCCAGACGCACCTGCTCTGAACTCAGGAGACAGTAACCCCTCCACTTCATCTTTAACTTTGTAACATGTGTGAGTGTGTGCTCAGTCATGTCCAACTCTTTGTGAGCTGGGCTGTAGCATACCAGGCTCCTCTTTTCATGGAATTTTCCAGGCAAGAGTACTGGGGTGGGTTGCCATTTCCTTCTCCAGGGGATTTTCCCAACCCAGGGATTGAACCCATGTCTCTTGCATCTCCTGCCTTGGTAGGCAAGTTCTTAACCACTCGTGCCACCAGGGAAGGCTTCAAATAATCACAAAAATTAGAGAAATTAGCAAATATTATGGATATGACCTCACATATCCATGCCTTAATTTCATGAAGAAGCAGCAACCTACCATGCTTGTTTCATCTATCCTTTCCCATAGATTGTTTTTCTAGAACATCCAACAGCTAATCCTAGAAAACATAGTAGTTTCACCAATAAATTCTTCCACATCGATCTCATTCAAAACATGTGATACCAAAACAAAATAAAAATGGTCCCTTCACATTATGTAATATCTGATTCATGTTTTCTCTCCCTTAGTTGCCACAAATGTGTCCTCTCACAGTTTGTTTGTTTGTTTTTTTCCAAATCAGGTTCCGAACAAGGTGTATGTGTTACACTGGGTTGATATATCTGATACATTTCTTTTAGTCTATTAGAGTTACCTCTCCCTTTATTTATGAACAAGTCCTGTCATTTGTTCTGTGGAATTTTCCACATTGTGAACTTGATTGTTTGAATTCCGTTTTGTTGTTTATCAATAGTCCTCCATGCCTTATGTTAGTTTTAAGTCGGAAGGTAGAGCTAGAAGTAGAGTTAGATACACATTCATTCTTCCTGCCCTCCCACCCTGTTTCCTTCCTTCTCTTCCTCCATCCTCCTCTCTTTCCTTCTTCTTTTTAAAAACAATATCATTTATTTATTTGCATCGGGTCTCTGTTGCAACACTCAGGATCTTTCATTGTGGTACATGGAATCTCTAGTTGAGGGGCAGATGTAGTTACCCCACAGCATGTGGGATCACAGTTCCCCAACTAGGGATCAAGCCCACATCCCTTGCATTGCAAGGTGGATTCTTAACCACCGAACCACCAAGGAAATCCCTCTTTCCTCTCTTTTTCAGAAGCTCTAATCCACAGAGAAGATGTGTGATGTCTGACTACCTTGTAACGTGGTGATCGAGCAGGGTTTCAGGGTGTATCAGCGTGATCCTTCAATCATAAAACTAGTTTTCTAGTCATTGCTTATTGTTTTCATAATCCACTGGGCCTTTCAACGCGGCGACTTTAAAATTTGAACTTTCTTCTGCTTTTGTTAGTCATGGCTTTCCTGTAAAGATCTTTGATGCCTCAACTGCCGTTACCCCTTCTACTCTGAACACATCTCTCACTGATCGCGTTTAGCTATTCCTCTGCCTGTGGGAAGACATGAGGAAGGAATAAAAAGAGATATGGAAGCTTCTTTGCCAGTATTTCTTCGAGGAGAGTGTGAGTGTTGATAGAATTTCTCTTCCATATGAGAAAAAAATTTTTGATGACCATGAATTTTATTTTATTTTAAGTTTTAATGGAGTATAATTGCTTTACAATATTGTGTTAGCTTCTACTATACAGCCAAGTGAGCCAGCTCTATGTATACATATGTCCCCTCTTTTTTGAAGTTCCTTCCCATTTTAGGTCACCACAGAGCACTGAATAGGATTCCCGGTGCTATCAACAGTGCATATATGTCAATCTCAGTCTCCTAATTCCTCCCACCCTTTCTACCTCTCCTTGGAATCCAAACATTCATTCTCTAGGTCTGTGTTTCTATTTCTGTTTTGCAAATAAGACCATCTACACACATTTTCTAGAGTCCACGTATAAGTATTAAAACGCGATATTGTTTTCCTCCTTCTGACTCACTTCACTCTGTATGACACTCCACCCATGTCTCTACTAATGACTCAACTTCATTCCTTGTTGTGGCTGAGTAATATTCCATTGTGTATATGTACCACATCTTCTTTATCCGTTTCTCCATTAATAGACATTTAGCTTGCTTCCATGTCCTTGCTATGCTTCAATGAATATTGGGGTGCATGTGTCTCTTTGAATTATGGCTTTCTATGAGATAGATTTTTCTTCTTTAACTCTTTGAGGTTTACTGATCACAGCCATGCCTGTGATCCATAGGGTTAGCCCTGTCCCCTTGGAGAAGGAGGTCATCAGAGGAACTTTCTTACTGCTGCCAGGTTTCTCCTCCAAGCCCACCTTATTGCCTTTGTGTGTCCTTTTGGGCTAGTGAAGGCCAATTTGTTTTCCCTCTAGAGGTTCTGATAAGGAGCAAAATAAGACATCATTCATAACTACAAGGCCATGTAACACTTAGGGTCAAACATTATTTCCTGTTCTAAGTTTATTCTTCAATTCTACCTAACACCATTCAATATAATCTAATTGATGTTATACAATTAGCTCAAATGATATCAAATAATAGGAGAACAATAATGTAAAAATGACTGCAGGGTGAGAACCTCTTCTGTCACTGAGTTCCCAGGAAGAAATTAGATCATAGTACACACTGGTGCTTTTTTTTTTTCAATTCTATTTCCTTTGTCGTGCTTCTGTCTGAATATTTTCTATTAATTGTGCCTTGTATTCTATGCAACTTGCTATTAAGTGTATCTATTGAATTCCTAATACCAGATAATATATCTTTTTCATTTATAGGATGTACATTTTGTTTCTCTTAATGAACTCTACCATGTCAATGAATTTCTTTGTCTTTTAATCTATTTTGTCCTCCTTTCCCCATATTTCCTAGAACTGAATAATCATAGTTATTTTAGAGTTCTTAGCTTTCCATATCTGGATTACCTTTGGGTCTATTTCCATTGACTGCTGTCTTCTTCATTTTTATTAACCACATGGTTCTATTTCTTTGCATGTCTATTTATTTTTGATTGAATGAATGAAATTGTGAAAAAATCAGAGAGGTTTTCCTAAGAGATTTTTGTTTCAGTTATTTTACTTTTCAATTGTAAAATTTCTGTTCATCTCCATTGCTCTCTGAAAGTTACACTGGTCTCATTCACTGAATAAATCATTTTTTTCTTTGACTCTTTAAGCATGTTTAAATAGCTGCTTTAACATTGTTGTCTATTAAATCCAGCATCTGGCTTGTATCCCTTTCCCCTGGATGCTGAAACAGTTATGACAAATTTAGTGGCTTCAAACAACAAAAA
The DNA here is from genome assembly GCA_007570785.1 of Antilocapra americana. Classification (NCBI taxonomy): domain Eukaryota; kingdom Metazoa; phylum Chordata; class Mammalia; order Artiodactyla; family Antilocapridae; genus Antilocapra; species Antilocapra americana. Next base: position 466,588 of record ML660218.1, on the reverse strand, counting down.
TCTACCTATTCTCTTTCAGTTTGAGCAAACTCCAGGAGATAGGGAAAGACAGGGAAGCCTGGCGTGCTGAAGTCCATGGGGTTGCAAGGAGTTGCACTCGACTGAGCGACTGAACAACTCTCTTTGGGAGGACAGAAATCTGAACTAAGTTTTACTGGGCTGATGTCAGGGAGTTGGCAGTCCTGCCTTACTTCTGGGAGCTCTAGAGGGGAAGTCATTCTTTTGCATGTTCCAGCTTATATAAACCACCTGCATTCCTGGGCTCTTGGCCCCTCCTTATTCGTCAAAACCAACAGTGTGTCATCTTCAAATCTCTCTGACTTGGGCTTCTATGTGAATATCTCCCATCTCTGACTTTGACTCTCTTGACTTCATTTTATTGTAACTCTCGCAATTCTGCAGATAATTCAGGGTAATCTGTTCATCTCAAAATCTGTCATTAAATTCCACCTGCAAAGTCTATTTTTCTATGTAAAGTAAAGTAACATGTTTGGAACGTCCCTGGTGGTCCAGTGGTTAAGAGTCCATGCTCCCAATGCAGAGGGCCAGGATTTGATCCTTGATCAGGGAACTAAGATCCCACACCCTTTCATCTGTGTTTTGGGCTTTCCTGGTGGCTCAGAATCCACCTGCAATGCAAGAGACCCAGGTTTCATCCCTAGGTCAGGAAGATCCCCTGGAGAAGGAAAAGGCAACCCACTCCAGTATTCTTGCTTGGAGAATCCCATGGACAGAGGAGCCTGGAGGGCTACCATCCATGGGTCACAAAGAGTCAGACACAACTGAGTGAGTAAACATGTAGGTAAATGTCTACAGGTTCTGGAGATTAGGATGAGGACGTTTCAGAAAGGTTAACAAGCAGCCTATCGCAGTGATTTCTTAAAGGACCACCAGTTAAAGCAACAATAATAACAACATAAAGTGACCTAGAGGTCAATTTCTAATTGCTTTCTTTGGCTGTGGAGCACATTTTTCTATTTTGTGTGTCTTGATTTTTTACTGAATACTGGGTATTGTGAATAAACCATTGTAGAGACACTAGATTCTATTATGTCCTTTGAAGACCATTGACTGTTCCTCTAGTAGACACATCAGTTACTTGCTAAGCACCTGGAAACTGCATTGACTTGGTTTTACAATTTAACAACAGATTTGTGAAAAGCCGGAGATGTTTTCCAAGCCCTTCTCAGAAGCAGGACCCAACTGCCAAATTCTGTTTCTCCTACGGTTTAGTCCAGACTTCGTTTTAGGCTTTTTCTTAAAACATGTCTAAAACAGACAGCCCTTGCTCTAGGATGTGGTCTTTACTCCTAAGGCACAGGTTTCTGTTTCTCTTTGCAAAATGAGTTAACGAGGTGTTAAGGAGATTTTTCCTTTTAGGTGGGTGCAAACACCAGTGTTGACCAGGAGTGTCTCTGATGGCATAACAGCCTCTTCGTAATTAATTTCAAGTAGTCTCTCTGTGCAAACAAGGCCGTTGGCTCAGGAATCACAGGAAATCTCTATGTATTTCTGCCCCTTCTCTCTCCATCACTGGTGCTCTGCTTCAAACATTTTAGATACATCAACAATGTTAAACTCTGACCCCTGGCTCCTTGGCTCAGTGGGACCTCTGCGCTCTGGTTAGACTCCAGAACTCTGCACCATGATCCGGAAATTATGCCTAAACAGCGAGCTGGGGTGAACGTGAGGCTCACAGTCCTGCTTTGTCTGCTGTCCCATGCCTGAAAGCCCTGGATTCAAAGATTTTGCCCAGTTTTTTTTTTTTTTGACATGTTGCTGTTTAGTTGCTCAGTCATGAGATTCTCATTTTTTTAGTAACTTTATTTATTTATTTGTTATTTTTAGCTGTGCTGGGTCTCTGTTGCTATGCGCACTTTCCTCTGGTTTGGAGGAGTGGGGGCTTCTCTCTAGCTGTGGTGTGAAGGCTTCTCATTGTGGTGGCTTCTCTTGCTGTGGAGCGCAGGTCTGGGGTGCTCAGGCTTCAGCAGCTGCGACACACAGGCTCAGGTGTTGTGGCTCCCGACTCTAGGCCAGAGGCTCAATAGTTGTGACATACGGGCTTGGCTGCCCTGCGGCATGTGGAATCTTCCCCCCAGGATCAGCGTGGGGGATCTTCCCAGACCAGGGATCGAACCCATGTCTCCTGCATTGGCAGGCGGATTCTTTACCACTGAGCCACCGCACACTCTGCCCAGTTTTATTCATTGGAAGGACTGATGCTGAAACTGAAACTCCAATACTTTGGCCACCTGATGCGAAGAACTGGCTCATTGGAAAAGACCCTGATGCTGGGAAAGATTGAAAGCGGGAAGAGAAGGGGATGAGATGGCTGGATGGCATCACCGACTCAATGGACCTGAGCTTGAGTAAACTCCGGGAGTTGGTGATGGACAGGGAAGCCTGGCGTGCTGCAGTTCATGGGGTCGCAAAGAGTTGGACACAACTGAGCAACTGAACTGAACTGAGGAGAGGCTCTCTTTCTACTGTAGTCATGGCAGGTGAGGGAGCAGGACCTATGTGGAGCACTTCTTGTTTTATTCACACCAAGAGACTGCTAAGCTTTTGAGGTTGAGCCAGAAGGATTCTTGACTTGAGGACAATTTTTTGAAACCTATAATTAATACCCTCAGAAGCATCCTTGAAACAGACAGGAGTTCTAAAGGAATGCTCATTCAAAGAACAAAGAAGAACTGTGGGATACGAAGCTGGAGGAGATTAGTGAGGTTGTTCCAAACGCCCTCCACTCCCTGCCTATGACTTGATATGGCCTTTGTACCTCTGCACCCCGCAGTTGGGTGTATTTCTGGCATCTTATTTCTATTTACCCTAACTGTTTGATATCTAGAAGAAAGTCTAAGGGGCTGGTAGTACGCCAGAGGTGTTTCCTGATTTCAGTGTGGGTGAAGCTTCCTCTGACTTTTGTTCTTTTGTGTACATTTGAGGTTTTAGATCAGTGGGACTTTTCAAAGTGCACCTAAACCACTGAGTTTCTTGCAGTTGCTCTGTTTCTTTATTTTTATTTTGTCGCTATGGTTCCATATTATATGATATAGGAGTATATGGTATGTGATAACGTGATAGCATTTAATTTGTTCCCCATGATTTGAAAATGTGCCCCTAGCCTGATCGTATTGTTTTTCTTTTCGGAAATGCTCATAACAGTACATTCATGCCTCCAAATGATGCTTTTTGGATTAATCACAATTCCTTCCACAAACATTTGAAAACTAAATAAAGGTGCATAAATATTCTTTATTCTGTTTATACCTTTGCTTATCAAATACAGGGTTTTAAAGAACAGAGGAATGCCTACATGTTTAGAATTACTATATCATTTTAAATTTCTGTTCAGGTTAACTAACACCAGCATCTTCTACACTTCTACTGTATGCAGAGTACTATGTTATACCCTGGAGACATAAACCCTAATAATAAACAATTTTGCTTTCAAAGACACTACAGTCTTGCAAACTAACTGTATTATTCATGTGTGCCTTTTAGGTTGGGTCTTTATATTGTCCTGTAGTCAAATCTCAATGAAATGTTATCACGTTCTTTTTACCATTTCAGTTTATTATTATTCTAGTTATATCTAAAAAGCTCAATCCAAAGGGAACATTTCAGAAACACATATAATTATCTAAATCCCTCTCACCAATAACCCTGAAGTCAGTTCTAGGTGGTAAATCCACAGAAATTTCCCAGGGTGCTAATTGTACATGATTAAATGCTCCATTTATCTGTTTAAATCCACCTAGAAGATGAACACCACCACAGTATTTGGTATTAAATGCTTATTATTATCCCATTATCAGAGGCCACTTTATAAATATCTGGATCTCACATCACAAAAGTCAAGAAAAAATCTACAGGTGTACCACAAATGATCTTCTTTGTATAAATAAACTATCCACACCTTCTTCAGCTTTTGTGAAATTTTCTCTAACCCCTCAGCCCAAGATAGCCAGTCTTACTAATTCTTTTTCTTATTCATGAAGCACTTTGGGCACTTTATCTTACAGGACTTGGATCACTACTCTTCTGTATCCGTGTGTTTTTTTCTCCCCAGTGAGATTTTTAGCTCCTCCAGCACATGGTCACGTGATACTTCTAGCTCTTGGCAATATGCTAAAAGATGTGATATATAGAACAACAAAAGACATGAGCCTCTTATAGAATGAGGAATACCTGCTTTTTTAATCCCAATTATTACTCTCCCAATTTCTGAGTATAGGGGATTCATGCTTAAATTGAATCTTTGGATTGCTTTCTGTTTTTGCTAACAGGCTAGATTAAATTTACTGTGCAACCTTCCAATTGGAACCAGTGAAAATGGCTAAATAAAATATTTTCATAAACACCTGTAAAAATGCTCACTGAGCTGGTAAGAAACTAAAGAATCCACAAAGGGAAAAAACATGAAGATGGGAAGCTAGAAGTCAGTAGACAGCAGAAGCAGCAGTTTTCCAAACAGGAGCTGCAAAATCACGGTGGTTTTGAGCCTAAGTTTTTGAACCCAAGATACCTGTGTTGGGAAGAATAAGGTAATCATATCCCCTGATTTATCCAGGACAGTACTAGTTAATGTCTGTTGTCTTATTGTAGTTATTAATTGCACCCACTTTTATTCTTAAAAGCATATGGAATGATACATGCTCATCTTAAATATAAGAGATAGGACATAATGTATGGAACTCAAAAAGGTAGGAGTTCTCATAGTTCTTTGCAAAACTCGGCCCATCAGTGTTAGAGGGAATATTAAATAAGACTACAAAGCAGAAGGGAACAGCATGTAAAATAGCCTGCATTTACTTTGACACTGGATGGAAGGAAAATGAATTTGCCCCTGAGAAATCATTGTCAGCATCAAACTCTCATGTAAATTTGTTGTTACCTGCATGTTAAAATTGAAGTTCAAGTGGAGAATTGAATTTAAAGTGATTTCCAGATGGATAGGACTACCAGGGAACTGGCAGAAAACATATGCAAGACCTCTCTGAGGGAACAGGGCTTTAACCTCGGTCTCCGAGAATTCCTATTGGTAAAATTTTCAAGGAAAATGAGAAACACATCTAAAAATAAATCAGAAGAAGTGTCATCATAAAGGCACAATGGGCGAAATAGATCAGAATTAGAGAATAGAAATTGTCAAAGAGTCCATACATGAGAAATATCATGATTGCAAAATAGAAGGTTTATTTTAAAAATTGAATTTTTTTAAAGTTTATTTTTTAATTGAAGGATAATTGCTTTGCAGTACTGTGTTGGTTTCTGCCAAACATCAACATGAATCAGCCATAGGTAGACATATTGCTCCCTCTTGAACCTCCCTCTCCACTCTCTAGTTGTTACAGAGCCCTGGTTTAAGTTCCCTGAGTCATACAACAGATTGCCAAAATTGAGTCTTGGGATTTACCTGGTGGTCCAGTGGTTAGGACTCTGAGCTTCCAACACAGGGGGCATGGGTTCAATCCCCAGTTGGGGGATTAAGATCTAGCATGCCACATGGCTCAGCCAAAATAACAAAACCAAATAAAAGACACCCCAAAACTGAGCAGCTTAAGAAAACCATTTATTTATTTAAAAATTGAGTCTTGAGAAGAAGAGTGATGAAAGTGAGACTATAGTATTAGTAAGCAAAAGCCCGTCAGACTTCTAGAACTAACAGACATAATAGATTAAAATAAAAATTTTGATAGGTAAAACAGGAGACCTAACACTGAAAAACAAGGCTGAAAAATTGGAAATAAGAACTAGTTCTCTGGAATGGAACCCACAGAAACAAGAAAATGAAAAATTTGAGGGAGTTCCACCTTGAGAAAGTGAGAAGGCCCAATATGTATCTGAGCAGATTTTTGGAAGAAGATTTTTAAAAAGAGACTGAGGGGAAAAAAAAACAAACAGTTCAGTAATTAGGTCACAAGTATTTACGGTATTAATTAACGAGCAAGCAAATGGATTATATAAAGGTTTTATATAGAACAGTGATGAAAATCTGTCCTAAACTAAGGATATGATTAATTCAATTCTGTTTACTGGGAATTGTAAGAGATAGAGAGATAATCAATTAATCCAAGTGAAGTCAAGAAGTAAGAGGGAAAAAGAAACAGAAAAGTGGGACAAATGAGGCCATAAAATAAGATGGGAGAACAAATACAAGTATGTCAGTAATCACAATAAATGTGATGACTGAATAGTTCAATCTAAAGTCTAGATTTTCAGCTACAATAACAAAAACAGTGTTGAACCGGCCTAAATGCAATAGTTTGTAAGCAGAGTGACATTATATGGTCAAAATATTTTCTAATACGGGAAAATTCCATGGACAGAGGAGCCTGAAAGACTTCAGTCCATGGGGTCACAAAGAGCTGGACATGACGGAGCCACTGAAAACACAGACACACCAAGTCAAAACTTGTCTGCTTTGTTTTGAATGATTTTAATTTTACAAAATGTGGCAAAGAATTCATATATATTCCTTACTTTGTTGTTGTATAGTCTCTGAACCATGTCCGAGTCTTTGGTGACCCTATGGACTGTAGTCTGCCAGGCTACTCTGTACATGGGATTTCCGAGGCAAGAATACTGGAGTGGGTTGCCATTTCCTTCTCCAAGGGATCTTTCTGACCCAGGGATTGAACCCATGTTTCCTGCATTTCCAGGCAGATTCTTTACCACTGAACCACCTGGCAAGCCCTTCTTACTTAGTTAATCCTACTGTTAACATCTTATTTTATGGCAACTGTCCCAATCATAATACATAAGGGCAGAGTAGATCACAGATAACTTTAATATAAAAGCTCCATCAGGAAAAGGAAAGGATTGAGACAAGAATTCTGAAATCGTATCATGCAGGCATTGTGAAGACCACTGAGCCCTAGCTGTGGTGGAAGTTTCTTTATTTTTTTAAACATTTATTTCTTACAATTCTAGACACTGAGAATTCAAAAGTCAAGGTGTCAGCAGATACCTTCATTCTTTTTTTTAAGATTTCTTTTTTTGATCTGGACCATTTTTCAAGTCTTTATTGAATTTGTGACAGTATAGCTTTTGTTGTTTATGTTTTGATTTTTTTGGCTGTGAGGCATGTGGGATCTTAGCTCCCCAACTAGGGATCAAACCTGTGTCCCCTACTTTGGAAGAGGAAGTCTTAGCCACTGGACCACCAGGGAAGCCCTTGAAGTTTCTGGATTAAACTCAATTCTATTCTTTAGAAGAAACTTCCTTTGCACTGTTCCCCACTGTCCTGGAGATTCTCCTTAATTCTCTCTCCTCTGAGGCAGTAGTTTCAAGTCCTAGCAAGCATCAGAATCCCCTGGAGGGCTTGTTACAACACAGATTGATGGGCACCCTCCCGAGAGTTTTGGATAGAATTTCTGGAGAGTTTGCGTTTCTAACAAGCTCCTGGGTGATGGTGAGGGTTGTGGTTTAGGGAACACACTTTGAGAGAACCACGGCCCTAGGGCTCCATCTGAAATGGGCTCAAGGAATATGTCCTCTTTGAGGGCACACCATTTTCACTACCAGCTTCCTACTGAGACAAGTTTGGACTCGTGAGAGCAATTTTATAGTCACAGGCTTTTAAAAGCAGACTGCTGTTTTTAATTAAAAATTTTTTTTATTGTGTTAAAAGTCACATAATATAAAACATACTATTCTAGCCATATTAAACTGTACGGTTCAATGGCATTAAATTCATTCACATTGTTATGCAACTCTCATCATCATCCATCTCCCAGATTTTTCACCTTCCTCAGCTGAAACTCTCTCCCTATGCCTCCACCCCTTGGCCCCTGGCACCTACCCATGCACTTTCTGTCTCTATGAATTTGACTATTCTAGGTACTCTATATGGGAAGCCCTGGTGGGTCAGTGGTAAAGAATCTACCTGCAATGCAGGGGACACGAGTTCAATTACTAGGTTGGGAAGATATCCTGGAAAAGGAAATGACAACCAACTCCAGAATTCTTGCCTGGAGATTCCCATGCACAGAGGAGGCTGACGGGTTACAGTCCATGGGGTGGCAAAGAGTCAGACACGACTGAGCACACACACACAGGTGCCTCGTGTAAGTGGAATCAAACAGTATTTGCCTGCTGCTGCTGCTGCTAAGTCACTTCAGTCATGTTCGACTCTGTTCAATCCCATGGACTGCAGCCTACCAGGCTCCTCCGTCCATGGGATTTTCCAGGCAAGAATACTGGAGTGGGGTACCATTGCCTTCTCCAGTATTTGCCTGCACCTCGTGTATACTGGAATGCATTAAAGGTTAGCTTAATACATCAGATTGTAGTTTATTTAGCAGCACAGTTCTCACAAATACTTAGCAGGCTTCACATCTATTTGCTTCCAGTAAACCCCATGCATGTATGGATAACCACATTAGTGCTTCCCCGATACAATTTTCACTCTGATTCATACTCTTGCTTTCTACTCCCACCTCCCCTGGTTGCCTCTTTCACTACATTGGCAGGTACCTTGGAGCCTTCTCATAGCATAACCTTGCCTTGGGAAAAAGTCATCTTAATCTGATCTTTGGTACAAGGTGTCATCCTTTACTGTGGCTGAGAATTCCTCAAAGACCATTGTTACTCAAAGTTCTTTCCATTCTAATTCTTAAATCCTGGTTTATAGTGCAGAAACAGCCAGCTTTACCAATCCTTGAAACTCTAAATTTCTGGACTCTTTCCATCTCTGCTCTCAAGCCAACCACTTCTTGCTGGGACTCATTTTTCCTCTTTACACCTTGCTATAAGGAGTGAGTAGAAACCCACTCATGCACTAACATTTCTAACTCCTTCCAACTGCTTCTTGCCGAGCTACACATCTGCTAGGCACTTGATCTGCTTTAAAAATTTCAGCAGGCTAAATTTTATGCCACCATATAACCAAGCTCTGTACTTATGTCTTGCTTTATTTTTCTTGCTGCTTGCCAGCCACCCACCATGCCAAATCTGCACATTTTCAAATTTGTTAAAGGCAGCTTCCCATGTCAAGATGCCAATTTTTACAATGGTTAGGGTAATACTAGCTGATGAAACAAAATAGGCCTCTAATTTAGTGGCTAACACAACAGAAGTCCTTTTCTTCCTCAAGTGACTGTCCAACATAGGGGTTCATGGTTGGCAGGCTATTTACCTGCAGGCAGTGATTCACACATTTATGTTTCTCCCACCTGTGACGTTGCCAAATTCAGAGTCCTTGCATCTTTGTGGATGAGGAAATTCTTCTAGGCACACACTACTTCTGTAGGTACCACATCACTTCTACACATAGTCCATTGGCAAGAACCAGTCATAGGGCTCCATCTAAATGCAAAGATGGATTAATTCTTTGCTGACTGAGCAGCTGATTCCCAACAACAATCCTATCCCTTGGCAAAGGGCAGGGGCATGAGACCTTGGCTGGCTGTTAGCGTTCTTTGATATATGAAAGACAATTAAGTAACACTGTAGAAGGGATAGGAGCCCATCTTTAAAAACTGGGGAAGGAAAGGATCTTTAAATAAGCCAAAAAAGATACAAATCATAAAGAAAGTTCATAAATTCAACTACATAAAAAATTAATGCTATGCAGAGTGAATTAAGTCAGAAAGACAAAAACAAACCATATATTAACACTTTTATGTGAAGTCTAGAAAACCGGTATACACGAACTTATTTGAAAAGCAGAGAGACACAGATGTAGAGAACAAATTTACGGATCCAAGGTGGGGAGGGGAGAGTGAGATGAATTGGGAGATTGGGATTGACACATATTGACACTACTGACACCATGTATAAAATAGATAACAACGAAAACATACTGTATAGCACAGGGAGCTCTATCCAGTGCTCTGCAGTCACCTAAATGAGAAGGAAATCCATTAAAGAGGAGATATATATATATATATATACATATATGAATATCTGATTCACTTTGCTGTACAGTAGAAATTGGAAAAGACCCTGATGGTTAGAAGATTTGAGGGCAGGAGGAGAAGGGGGTGACAGAGGGTGAGATGATTGGATGACATCACCAACTCAATGGATATGAGTTTGAGCAAATTCCAGGAGATAGTGAAGGACAGGGAAGCCTGGCATGCTGCAGTCCATGGGGTCACAAAAGAGTTGGACACAACTTAGCAACAGCAAGAAATTAACACAACATTACAAAGCAACTTTACTCCAATTAAAATTAGTTTTAAAAAATTAAGAGCTTCTGTTTATTGAAATACCATAAAGAATGCAAAAAGACAAGTCTCTGTCTCTGTAGGCTATCTGCTAAAGACTTCGGCTATATTACCTACATATCCAGAGTATATTAAAAACTCTTACAAGTGAAAAAATAGGTAACTCAGTAGAAACATTAAATAAAAATACATAGACAGATATTTTCAGAAGAAGCAACATGAGCAGCCAACAGACACGTGGAAAGCTGTTACAATTCAAAGAAAAGCAAAACTGAACTGCAGCGGGCTGCCGTTCCACGTTTTACTTCTGTCAGATGGGTAAGTGTTTAGAAGTTGGACAATAAGTACTGGTAAGGAGATGCAGTGAAGTGAATTTTCTCATAGGACTGTCAGGAAAGGACATTTACACACTAATTTGTAAAACCTCTTAAAGGTAGCGAGCCAAAGGGTATTTGCTTTTTCATTATTCTATAGTAAACTGTGTGTGATCTATTTCCCAATTAAACATTTAAAACAAGAATCTCGGGGTTTCCCCGGTGGTCGAGCAGTAAAGAATCCACCTGCCAATGCAGGGGACACAGGTTTAATTCCTGGTCCGAGAAGATCCCACGGGCCACGTGTCAACGAAGCCCACGTGCCACAGCTACTGAGCCTGTGTTCTGGAGCCCATGGGCTGCACTTACTGAGCCCACATGCAGAAACCACTGAAGCCCGTGTACCACACAGCCTGTGCTGCATAGCAAGGGAAGCCTCTGCAGTGAGAGGTCCACACACCACAACAAGAGTAGCCCCCACTCACCGCAACTAGAGAAGCCTGAACAAAGCGACCACCCAATGCAGCAAAAATAAAAACAAAAAAATTTTTATAAAACAATAAACTTTTGAAATTGCACTTTAAGAATTATGGAAAAGATGGTTTCAGCGACCCCATCTTAATTACAATGGAAATATTTTGTAATATATCATCCTGCTTTTTCCCCCTGCCCACCTGTCTGGAACTGGTCCTTGGTTCCATCACCACGGATGCAGTGGATAGCATGATTCTTTGATTGATGTGACATGCCAGTCTGAACAAATCCACTTCATCACTTGAATCTCTTGAGTACTGGTGAATAAAGGGGTGAGAGGGCAGAGCAATGAAGTCTTTTCCATCCCTATACACCATCCTATGAGGAAGCTCAGGGAGGACGCCTACCGTCTGTTGATGTCAGAGGGGTTAATTAAGAAGAGGTGGTGTCATTTCCAGTAATTACTAGGGATCAAAATTTACAGAAGGCACAAAGAGGGGGCTGGCAGCTGTACCAAAATGAATCTGCCTAGAAACACGGAGCCGCAGCTGTTACATCACAGAATGTATTTTTTGAATCACCTTAGCTTTTTGAAAAGTCCAACCATGAGAATAGCCTGATTCCTACAAAGTTCAGTGCACCTGAAAACAGGAGGAAGGGCCCCACAAAATGCCATATGGGTCTACCCAGTGGCCTTAAAAACTGACATGCCTCTTTCTATTTCTCAGAGAAGTGAACTCTGAAGCTTCTTCTCCAGGATCTTGAATTTAAAGACGGAAAGAGGCTCCTCTCTGTTAACTTTTGAATGGAAGTAACCAATCCTCATGGGGCTTCCCAAGAGGTGTGAGTGGTAAAGAGCTTGCCTGATGATGCAGGAGATGTAAGAGATGCAGGAAGATTGGGAAGACCCCCCGGAGGAGGACTTAGCAACCCATGCCAGTATTCTTGCCTGGAGAATCCCCTGGAGAGAGGAACCTGGCAGGCTACACTCTGTGGGGTTGCAAAGAATCAGGCACAACTTAGCGAGTAAACAACAAAAGCCATCCTTATAATGAATTATCAAGTAGTCTGAAGCAGAATTTCAAACAACCCCATGCTGGAGCTGCTGCTGCGGCTGCTGAGTCGCTTCAGYCGTGTCCGACTCTGTGCGACCCCACAGACGGCAGCCCACCRGGCTCCCCCGTCCCCGGGATTCTCCAGGCAAGAGCACTGGAGTGGGTTGCCATCTCCTTCTCCAGGGCATGAAAGTGAAAAGTGGAAGTGAAGTTGCTCAGTCGTGTCTGACTCTTCACGACCCCATGGATGGAAAATCCTCCATCCATAGCATCTTCCAGGCAAGAGTACTGCAGTGGGGGGCCATCGCCTTCTCCGCCATGCTGGGGAGCACAGGAAAATAGGTTAGAAACGTAAAGCAAAGTCTGACTCTGTCCTTGTGGAAAGGGAGGTGAAGTCATCCTAGAATCCCGCCCCCCAACACTGCTCAGAACAGACACCCCAGAAACCACTTCCAATACTACAGTGAGTGCACAGCAGTCCCCCTCAGGTGAACTTTTGCTGCCCAATTGTACATGACCCTGCTTCCAATACCAGGAACAAAACAGTAACCACTAGAGGGCATAGGAAACCTTATTAGAAATAAAAGTGCCTCAGAGAAAACCATCAGCACCTGAAAACCTGAAACACATAAAATGTTCTCTAAGCCAAATACTCTTGGAAAAGGAAAAGGGAGGGAGAGAGGGGGCATTATTCTTTTAAATGCAATTGCTTCCTATAAAGCCTGATTCTCCTTTTGCAATATGAATGAAATAGCTAAAATTAGTTCATGTACCTCTTTTCCCATTGATATGAAGCAATTTCTAACCTACCTTACAGTTTAGATTAGCCCAAAGATACCACTGTCTTTTGAAAAAAAAATTCATCCTGAAAGGTCCTTTATAAAAAATAATACAGTGGCTATTAAAGATTACAGCCTTGTTGGCTCACAAAGCCGACACTTTCCTGATTTGCTCTTCTTAGAAACGATTTCAGAGGACAGCAGAACCGAAGAGATGGGGCCTAATGTGTGGAGATTTTGTTTGGGCAATAGTATGACCCTCTCTTTTAGGAATTTGATCGCACCCTGAGCTCATAAGGCAATGATCACGCGGCTGGCTAATCCCTTTGATTGGTTTATGGCCCTGGTTTGCATTGATGCAGGTGATGGTGGTAGCTGGTGATATTTGTCTCCATCTATGTATGCCTCTGTCTCCAGAAAGTAGGAAATGCATATCAGCCTTGGAATCCTACTTTGTCATGAAAATGGATTGGTAGTCACGCTCTGACTTCACTTGCAACCACATTTCCTCTTGTGTCTGCTGAAGTCAAATTACCTCCATATTAACAAAACCACTGGGAGTTACTAGCTAACTATTAATAAACATTGATGCACAAGGAAGACAGAGCCTTTCCTGGTTCCACACCTGCCTGGGAAAGGATGGAGCAGAGGGTGTGGGCTGGAAGGAGACACTGAGGGAAGTTTTGTTTATTCCAACAGATGGTCATTAGGTTTAAACCTGCAGGAAGAATAGAAGTCAAGGGAGACATTGTCAAGAAAGAGTAAAAAAAATCATCTTGTGAGTTATTTGGTTAAATGGGGTTCCTGGCAGATTAGAAAGAAAAGAGTGAGAAATGAGCCAAATGAGATGAACTCATTATAATAGCGCGTGTGTCGATATGGAGACTGCCGTTCTTTTTGTCTTTGGGAAGAGAATTGTGGATGAAGGGCAGACAGGAGCTTTTGGGTGACACTCTCGTGTCTAATATAAAGGATTCAGTCATGTGCAACTCTTTGCAACACCATGGACCAGAGCCTGCCCAGCTCCTCTGTCCATGGAATTTTCCAGGCAGGAATACTGGAGTAGGTAGCCATTCCCTCCTCCACGGGATCTTCCCAACCCAGGGATCAAACTCGGGCCTCCTGCTTTGCAGGCAGATTCTTTAGGTTTGAGCTACCAGGGAAGGCCTAGAAATAGGTATAGTTTCCAGACCAAATAATTTAGTGGCATCTCATCTAAAACTCCCTTGGGTGTCAGAGGGAACCCAAGTGAATAGAAATGGTAAGGATTAGGCTCTCTCCTTAAAAGGCAGTCCCGCTGCTGCTGCTGCTAAGTCCCTCAGTCGTGTCCGACTCTGTGTGACCCCATAGATGGCAGCCCACCAGGCTCCCCCGTCCCTGGGATTCTCCAGGCAAGAACCCTGGAGTGGGTTGCCATTTCCTTCTCCAATGCATGAAAGTGAAAAGTGAACATGAAGTCGGTCAGTCGTGTCCGACTCTTAGCGACCCCGTGGACTGCAGCCCACCAGGCTCCTCCGTCCATGGGATTTTCCAGGCAAGAGCACTGGAGTGGGGTGCCAGTGCCTTCTCCGGAAAGGCAGTCCTAGTGCTTAATTATTCACTGTATACTTGGCTTGGTGTGTGTACTACAGTGAGACATTCCAAATCAGAATTAAGAGAAACCACTAAACCATAGGCTAATGATATGGCAACAATGACGATGTGGGTGATGATGAGAGCAAATTCTTTATAGTGCTTGTTTGTAAGCACCTTACATTTGCTGCTGTTTAGTCGCTCAGTCATGTCTGACCCTAGTCATTGCGACCCCATGGACTGCAGCATGCCAGGCTTCCCTGTCCTCCACTGTCTCCCAGAGTTTGCTCAAATTCATGTCTGCGCCTTACTCACGTTAGCTCATTTAATTCTTCCAACAACCCTGTGAGTTAGTGATTATTATTAACGTCCCTGTTTTATAGATGCAACTGAAGCACAGAGATTAGGAGACTGGCACAAGGTCAGAGAAGTAGTAGACAGTGGAAATGAACTTGAACTCAGTTTATCTCAGCGTCTACAACGTTAACCACTGGTCGAACTTCTTCTCTAATGGATAAATGCACTTTGCTAGCATTTTTATTGCTCCTTGTTTCATTTTACTATATCATTCCATTCTACTATTATATTACTTTATTGTCCACTATCACTTAGGATTCTATGAGTGAAGCACAGAAGTGCGGTCGTCTGTCCATCCGTGTCATTCAGGCATCCCAGGCCAGCTACTCGGATCGCTGGTTAAGGAGATCACCTTGTATCACAGCGAGGACTACAAACAAGTTAGCAGGTACAGGGCTGCCATGCAGAGGCCGCAGGATGGAGTCTGCAGGCCCAAGTCCTGTCATGACTCACTCATTGCTGAGCTCTGAGCTCTCAGCCAAGTGACTCGGCATCTCTGACTCCCCATGGCTGCTTGGTAAGGTGCAGAAAATAGTAACAACTGCTTCTCTGAATGTTCCAAAGTTTGTGTGAATTGCCATGCAAATAGGTAATGTGCCTAGCCCGGAGTCTGGAATATAGCAGACAAAATCTATGTAGACACTCCTTCCGTTTACCCAGGTGCCTTGTGCTCACCCTCCATGACATCGTATTACCACTAAATTCTTTATTTTTCTCCCACCTGTGTAACAAAGAACAGGTTTGTCTCTTTCCTAGTCAATACTCTTTTTAAATTTCTCCTCATGACAAAATCTTCTAACAAAAATTATAACTTACATTTAGGTAGTGCTTGCTATGTGCTAAGCCTGGATCTACATACTTCATCTATACAAATTCATGTAATCCTCACAACACACCCCCAAATTGGGAGCTACATATAAAACCTATTTTATACATAATTTTCATATTAATAAACTGAAACACAGATAGCAACTAAAATCACACAATCAGTACATGTTGGAGTCAGGACTTGAGCTCAGATTCTGCGGGGCTTACCTTCCACACAGAATGCCACAGATTCTCTGATAGCTCCTAAGGACCTCTGTCCAGGGCTCCGCTGGTTCTGTGTGCCCCTCGTTAATACATGACTAATGGAAAACTGACCTAATTGCATCAATATTTGCTCATTTTAGAAATGACAACAGTGCCTTCTTCCCTCAATGCAAAACAAACAGACCTGCCGTCTTTAAATAGGGTTGAACCAACCAACCCAATTCCATTCTTTCAAATGATAGCTCTTCATCACTGTAGTTTCTTACATACAATTAGATAATTCCCTCTAGGAGATAAACAGAAACAATTTAATGTTTTCCTTCCTAATAATTGCATTTTAATTAACTGATGGGACTGAGTCCTCATAGTCAATTACTACTAGACAGCCTGTGTTTCTTGCTAAGTAGCTTCAGTCATATATAACTCCTTGTGACCCCAAGGACTGTATGTAGCCTACCAGGCTCCTCTGTCCATGGGATTCTCCAGACAAGAATACTGGAATGGGTAGCCATGCTCTCCAGGGGATCTTCCCAACCCAGGGATCGAACCCATATCTCTTACATTTCCTGCATTGGCAGGCGGGTTCTTTACCATTTGCACCACTTGGGAAGCCCACCTTATGTTGACCACCTTTAAATTGCCAGTTGTGGAGAGAAGGGGTTGTTGATATTTTTGCTTATATCAGTGTGTTTGTGTCCACAGATTACTGGAGACTTCTCTTTTCTGACAACATAATTATGTAAGTATCTGCACGCATTGTATACACACCCAAGTAATAATTTCAAAATACATAGTAATTTTAAGAACAGATGTGGACACAATCGCCAGAAGAATCAAAACAAGCCGTTGTTTGGTGCCATGAGTATACTTCTCTGGCTTTGCTTTTTTTTCCCCAGTGTTAAATGACTGTCATTATTTGTGTTGTCTCCAGAGCCTAAAGTTCATTCACAGCAAGAAATATTTTTCCACAATAGGACATAACTTCTATTAGTTTCCCTAGGCTTGATGATATGCTTAGATTCCTAGCATATTAAAACTGGGAGCCCCTGAGGGACCACCTAATTTATCCCCCTAATTTTACAGGTGGGGAAACTCCTGGTATATGATTCACAGTGGGGAAGGGAGGCAAGGATCTGGAATGGGGGAAGGATGCTCTTTCTATTTCTTTTGCTAAATTTCCTTGCCAGCACCAACAACTCATGCTCTTTGGAATTTTTCTTTTCTTGTTCTGTTTTCTTTGATCTCCATCCCTCTTGCTCAGTCTTGGCGTCAACTGAAGCATGGGTCACAGATCTGTTTCCTTCATACTCCGAAAGCTCCTATCTTTCAGGGCTACGATCACAGGAAGGAGACTTTCTTTGGGAAGAAGTGGGAGATGCGATGGCAAAATCGTGTCTCCTGACCACATGGTAGATGGATTTAAATTGAAGCTAAGATTCCTCTTTTCATGACAGTCTCCTCTGCCGACTGGATTCTGGAGATGTGCATTTCCACCTCCCACTGTGCTCCTTTTATCTCTTCAGCCCATTCCTCGACCTCTCTCTCCTGTTCTCTCCGAACTGTACAGACCTTTTCAGAGTCACTGTCTGTGTTGCTCTTGCTAATCTGTCCCCTCAGGCACCTTGCTTCAGCTTCTCAGTGCATTTTCCTAAAGAAAAACACTTCTTTCCCTAACAGAAACTCTGCTGCCAACAACAAGGCAATAATACTTAAAAACGAACAAACAAACAAAAAACCCAGTTATATCACAACAGAAATATATTTAAAAGGCCTTTTGAACAATTAGATGAAGTCACTTCATTCCATTAGGGTAGGTAAGGTAAGGCAACGTTTGTCCTGGGAAACTAAGGAGGCAAGATTAGGGAGAGCTAGGCAAGTAAAGCTACCTGGAGGTGAATACCTATAGAACCAGAGGTCACCTGAGGGAATGGAGGATCTCACAGTTCCTATGGCACTGGGTGATGATGTAGGAGAAGGCAGGTCTTTTATAAGTATTTATATGGGTACCAAGATCTGTTCCTCTGGTTCTTTAACCCCTTAACTAATCATACTAACTCCCCATCCACTCTGGCACCACCTTAGTCCAGGCTGTCCCACCTTTTTCTTGGGCTATTTTGAGTTACAGATGCAGGTGAGAACATGATACTTTAGGACAATGGACTGTAAATTCAGGACAGAGTAAAAATGTGTGAAAGAGTGATAGGAGATAATCTGAGGAGATGAATAGGTGCCAAGACTATTTCCAAGGTCAACTTTGCATCTACTCAACTCTTTTAGATCTTGGCTAACTAACAAATCTATTTATCCAACTGCTAGGAGGGAGCATTCCACTACCAAAGTCTCTCTCCCATGCCCCTCTGGAAAAAACATGAATGAATTAAGATTCTAGTAAATTTCCAGCATAGTATAAAGTTTATTATGAAAATGAATATCAAAATAACAGTATTGTATTGACAGAGATCAAAGAAACTCATAGCAACATTCCACATTTTCAAGAATGGGTTGTAATAACATTTAGTTATTCCCGGCCATCTGTTCGAACATGGAAATAGCCTCATTATATGTAAACACATAATAATAGTAGTTATTAAAATTTGATTCCCTTTGTAGTATACTCAAACAAAATGAGAAGCAGAGATGCTAAGGTACACTTTCTATGAATGTAGAATTAGAGAAATAATTAGATGTTTTTTAAAAAAAAGCCCTAGGGTTTGAAAATTCTTTCTAGGATATCTGAAATTTTTATTAGAAAATTCAAGATGCCCCATAGATTAACCTAATCATTAGCCTAAACTTCATCACCCAGAGCTGAGCATGTCTTGTACAAGGAGGTCCACAATCACTTATATGCTATACCTTGCTGTGCTTTTGTACTGATGTGTCTGTCCAAATTTTTTACATCTACTGAGGCTCTAATAAGTGGTAACCTCCTGCCCTTGCTTTGGGTGGGGAAAGGGCTCTATTACCCCCACTGGGTTTTTTACTTTTGCTTGTTTTGATCTTATGTGCTTGTGTAAAGTATAGCAACAGTTTGTTGGGTCCAAAGTCTCTATCAGGCACTCTGAACACTATTTTTCATATTCAATTTCAATAACCGCAGCTACTGAACGAGTACTCAGAACTAGATAATTAGTAAGCTAAACTGCCAATATTTAGTTCATCTTCTTGGTTTTCCAAAGCTGGCATTCTTCTTGTATCTTCCTGTTCTTATGCCATCAGGTTTTCCCTGGAGGACTTGTAGGCTAGTTATAGAGGCTGAAAGCCTTTTCTTTGACATTCATTGAAAGAAAGATATCTAATACTTTGAATCAATCTAAGTTTAGGTTTTATAGTTGAAGTATTCTTACTACTCACTCATTCATACTTGACATTTCTTTGAATATGTGTGGGCTAAGTCGCTTCAGTAGTGTCTGACTCTTTGTGACCCCTTGGACTATATAGCCCGCCAGGATCCTCTGTTTATGAAATTCTCTAGGCAAGAATACTGGAGTGGGTAGCCATGCCATTCTCCAGGGGATCTTCCCCACCCAGGGATCAAACCTGCATCTCTTTTGTCTCCATCATTGGCAAGCAGATTCTTTACCACTAGCGCCACCTGGGAAGCCCTCCTTTGACTACAAGTAGTCCTTAGTTTGCAAATGCAAACTGAAACCATAAAAAGTGATTTTAATAATCAATTTGGGAAATTATGATCACTTCTTGATCTTTAAAACTTTATGTTGAAACATTAAAAACTCTCTAAGTCAGTTGTAAACATAAAGGGAAATAATGAAAATAGTAAAACAATGTGAACTTAGCATACTAAAACTTAAAACACTAGAAACACTGAGGATGAAAGTGCTTCATTTTTTTGTAAAAATGTATCGAGAGTGGTTTGAACAGAGCATAGGGCTTCCTTCCTGGCTCAAATGGTAAAGAATCTTCCTGCAATGCAGGAGACCTGGGTTGGATCCCTGGGTTTGGAAGATCCCCTGGAGGAGATCTTGGCATAGCAACCCACTCCAGTATTCTTGCCTGGAGAATTCCATGGACAGAGAAGCTGGGTGGGCTATATAGTTCATGGGGTCACAAAAAGTTGAACACGACTGAGTGATCTACACTTTCTCTTCTTTCTTTCACTTTACTTTCTTTGCATTGTAGAACTTAAAACCTGCATGGAAGAAGCATCTTTCTTATGTGCAGTTGAATTGTCATACTCCTTTCTAAGGTTGAGTCACTTTTCAACATCGTGTTCTTGGTGCCTTCAGTGTCATGAAATATTGCTAGGTATTCTTTTAATGTGAAGCCCTTTGGCCAGCTTCACTTCCTCTGGGATATCTTTATCTTCAACAAGTTAAAAATAGAACTATCATATGATCCAGCGTCTCCATTTAGGGTCTATGCCAAAAAGAATTGAAGTCAGGATCTCTAAGCAATACCTGCATGCTCCTGTCATTGCAGTACTGTTCACAATAGCCAGCTTATGGAAAGAGCCCACATTCCCATCAACATGTGAATGGATACAAAATATGTGGTTTATATGCACACAGTGGGCTTCCCAAGTGGCACTAATGGTAAAGAATCCATCTGCTAATGCAAGAGACACTGGAGACGTAGGTTCTAGGTTTGTCATGGCTTTTCTTCCAAGGAGCAAGTGTCTTTTAATTTCATGGCTGCAGTCACCATTTGCAGTGATTTTGGAGCCCACGAAAATAAAATCCTCCACTGATTCCACTTTTTCTCCAGCTATTTGCCATGAAGTGATGGGGCCAGATGTCATGATCTTCGTGTTTTGAATATTGAGTTTTAAGCCAGCTTTTTCATAGGTATATATGTACATCAAATTCATCAAGTTATAGACATTAAATATGTAGTTATATATCAATTATATGGTTGATATTGTATATCAATTAAATGACTTAAATTTGTTTTTTTAATAAGACCTTCTAAGTTCAGAAAAGCAAAAGTAAATTTTCTGGGGACTCTGAAAGTTTTGTTCCTGCTTTTGGTACTATGTGAAAGAGTCACTCTTAGTCTTTCTCAACACAAATCTTTAAATCTGCTCTTCAGAGAATTATTTCCATGAACATGTATTTGCCCAGTTCTTGAAGTCAATGAAAAAAAAAAAAAACTGCTTTCACTAATATTTACTTACTGCAGTTAACAGATCTAAATGTTAAATGGCAGCTGGCCACCTTAGTATCCACTGGGAGTTTTTTTATCTTCTTTTAGACATAAATTTGTTTGACTCTGTCACCCCAGACTTTCTTTGTGATAAGTCAAGATATTAGCTCATATAAATAGTTTAGGAAGAAATACAAGGAGCTTCTGAAAGAATTTTTAAAGAGGTGATAGATTTAAGTCCAGATTCTCTGTACTCTGGTGGCTCAGATGGTAAAGAATCTGCCTGCAATGTGGGAGACCCAGTTTTGATCCCTGGGTCAGGAAGATCCCCTGGAGAAGGGAATGGCTACCCACTCCAGTATTCTTGCCTGGCGAATTCCGTGGACAGAGGAGTCTGGCAGCCAGTCCATGGGGTCACAAAGAGTCAGACATTACTGAGCAACTAACATACTTTCTCTCCATACAACACCGTACAACACTTCAATTCTTTCTTCCTGTTCTTTAAACACAGTAAAAAAAAAAAAAAAAAAGATACTTCGTCAGTAAAATCTCTCCAGACTTGAAGTGTCTTCTACAAAGGGCCTAAAACAAGCCCTACCTGGGGCTGAAAGAATAGCTGCCCTTTCTGTAAAATGTGGTATGTGAAGGGCATCTGACTTTCATTGTCATCCTGCAAGACTATGTTGCGATGGAATGCAGGAGGGAGCTTTCAGAATGATTATCTTGTGATTTTTAAAGAGCCTTAATTATGCAAAAGGTAATATTTGGCCAACCCTTTCAACAATGTGTATGTGGGGTGGGGAGACTTTGTGTTCAAATGACTTAGTTCCTTAATTATTTTAAAGGTCCTCTGCCTGGGAAGAGGTCTTCTCCCACCTTCCCCCATGAGGGGAGCCCTTGGGCACTTTCTAGGAAGGAGGTAGTCCTGAGTTCCACCAGGCAGATTAGCCTCAAGGACCTGCTTTAATAAAAGGAACAATGGAGATCAAACTGCACAGCTGTGATTGTAAGCTTCTTGCCTCCAAATTCCCCCATGCCTTAAAGTAGTTGAAGTTCAGGGCCTGCCATCTGTCCCACAAACAGAATGATTCCAGCTGCATCCTCTCCTATACTACCCACTTATCCCTTCAAAGATCTAAGAACAGGAGTCAGATTTCAAATAAAAAGCACATGTCCTCTTTTGATAGATAGATAAGGACCATCTTGGTGAGGTGGAGGAAACTGTGTGCTTTCCCAAATCAAGTAACACAGCAAGCCTGAATTTGTTTGGAAAATAGCAGTGCAACCATCTTCAGGGAATTTCATTGTTAAAGGATGATCTAAAATGCTAAAAAAGAAATAGTAAAGCAAAAAAAGAGGATTAGCAATGAAACTATTAGTAAGTAAATAGCAAAACTAGGGCCAATTAATATTAATTCAACAGACATTTAATGAACAAATACTTTGTGCTGGGCAAGGCTGCTCTGGATGTTTGCACATTGTGTAGACTGAACAAAAGCACCTGGCTACTCACAAAGAAAGGGCTTCCTTGGTGGCTTGGTAATAAAGAATCCTCCTGGCAATGCAGGAGACACAGGTTTGATCCCTGTGTGGGGAAGATGCCCTGGAGAAGAAAATGGCGACCCACTCCAATATTCTTGCCTGGGAAATCCCATGGACAGAGGAACCTGGGGGGGTCACAGTCCATCAGGTCACAAAGAGTTGGACACAACTGAACAACTAAACAATAGCTCGCAAAGAAAGCGGGCGGCTAGAGTCAGGAAAGGTTTTTAGCTCTGGGGATAAACTGGTGGCCCCAAAAGACAGTCTCTCTCCTAACAGAACTTACATTTCAGTGGAGGATGCAGACAGATTAGTAGGCAATTATATATATGAGTGTGTTTGTGGAGTGCTGTGGGCACACTCACGAGGATTCTGATCCAGGTAGAGGCTTCCTGGAGAGGGTAGCGAATAGGCTGACACCAGGAGGTAACTGGGATTTAAACAGGCCCACATACAGACTGTGGGCAATGGAAGGGAATGAGAGTGGCAAAAACCCAACAGTGTTACTGAGTTTGGTATTGGCTCTGCTTGAATTTCCTCTTAGTTGGAGCATCAAGAGTAAGGATAAAGCAGAGGCTGGAGAGGCAGGCAAAGTCTTTCTCAAGCAGAGGCCAGCTGCCCAGAGTGAAATGGCTGGAGCAGTGAGCAAATGTTTTCAACCAAGAAGAGAAAGAGGCAGGGTGATAGGATCTGCATTTTGAAGAGACCATTCTGAGTACAAGGTCCAGATTGATTTTAGGAGAATGGGAGGAGAGGGAAAATAAAAGTGAGACTGCTTTGAACATACCCCCACATTGTAGTTTTCACTTTGGAGCCAAGTTAATAGTGTGTTTTAACAAAATTTAAATAAATTAAAAAGTAATCAATTGGAATTGAATGTAAAATAAAATGGATGACCTTAACTATATATCTACTTGGTGACAAAACCACATGAAGAAGAGTTATTCCAATGACTTTAAAAAACAAATTGATTGTCTGACTCTGGTGAGATAGATGCAGAGGCAAAAGTACTGTGGAAAAAAATTCCTATGCTGTTTTCAGCAATTGTTTTATTACAGAAAGTATTAATGTGATTATTATTATTAATGTGTTTTTTGAAAATATCAAACCAGTAGTTACATGAGCTTTTCAGCAGAATTGAAAGGAGATATAAACATAAAATCGATGAGGTTAAGTGAAAATTTATAGGCTTGGATTTGAACTATAATGCTACATTTTTTGTGCAGAGCATAATATTTATTTGCATATATTTATAATAAAGAAATATTACAATATTTATTAATATAGATGCATTTATTTACATTTATATATATAAATATCATGTATTATGTATATTATTATATTGTTATACAGTTATTATATTATTTATATTGTTTATATTTATTTAAGAAAAATGTATTATTTTCTACTGTGTCCACTGAAAATGTTAGAAACAATGGCCAACTCATTTGCCATGATACAATTAGTACACAGAATGTTGTCTATAAATACTGAAGGGGATCAGGGATCTCTTGAGAATAAATTATCCTAGGTCTAATGTGTACAAATGTACACAATGTGTACAAAATGAGCCTGGAGTATCTTTCACACTAAAAGAGCCTGTTTGAATTAGCTCCCAGCTAAAGATGAGAAAACTTCCATTAATAAGTACGATGGATTAAAACACAGGATCTCAGTTTGGGTTGCTATAACAGAAATACCATAGACTGGGTAGCTTATAGACAACAGAGATTTCTCACAGCTCTGGAGGCTGGAAATCCAAAATTAGAGTGCCACGTCAACAGGTGTGGAGACCGTCTTCTGGGTTGCAGGCTGCTAACTTCTCCTGTGTCTTCACATGGACAGCAGAGAGAGAAGCAAGCTCTCTGGCGAGTCTCAAGAGGGCACTAATCCCACTCATTAGGGTTCCACTCTCATGACCTTGTCTAATTCTAATTACCTTCCAAAGGCCCGACCCTTTTCAAAGAAACAAATATTTCTGTTTTTATTTTTGGCTGTGTTGGGTCCTCCTCGCTGCCTGGGCTTTTCTCTAGTTGCGGTGAGCAGGGGCTGCTCTTTCTGGCCGTGAGTGGGCTTCTCATTGCGGTGGCTCCTCCTGTTGCAGAGCCCAAGCTCTAGGCACTTGGGCTTCAGTAATTGAAGCCCCTGGGCTCAGTAGCGGTAGCTCCTGGGCTCTGGAGCACAGGTTCAACAATTGAGGTGCATGGGATTACTTGCTCTAAGGCACCTGGGAACTTCCCAGACAAGGGATTGAACCCCTGTCTCCTGTGTTGGCAGGCAGATTCTTTACCACTGAGCCACTAGGGAAGCCTGGTCTTACCTCTTAATACTTTCATACTGGGGAGTAGGATTTTTAAGGTAAGAATGATGGGGGAACATGTTCTGTCTATAACAAACTACTGTGGAGAAAAAGGAATCCTCTTACACTGTTGATGGGAATGCAAACTAACACAGCCACTATGGAAAACAATGTGGAGATTCCTTAGAAAACTGGAAATAGAACTGCCATATGACCCAGCAATCCCACTGCTGGGCATACACACCGAGGAAACCAGAAGTGAAAGAGACATGTGTACCCCAATGTTCATCGCAGCACTGTTTACAATAGCCAGGACATGGAAGCAACCTAGATGTCCAGCAGCAGACGAATGGATAAGGAAGCTGTGGTGCATATACACAATGGGATATTACTCAGCTATTAAAAATAGTACATTTGAATAAATTCTAATGAGGTGAATGAAACTGGAGCCTATTATACAGAGTGAAGTAAGTCAGAAAGAAAAACACCAATACAGTGTATTAATACATATATATGGAATTTAGAAAGATGATAACAATGACCCTATATGTGAGACAGCAAAACAGACACAGATGTAAAGAACAGACTTTTGGATTCTGTGGGAGAAGGCAAGGGTGGGATGATTTGAGAAAATAGCATTGAAACATGTACATTATCATATGTGAAACAGATCGCCAGTCCAGGTTTGGTGCATGAGACAGGGTGCTCAGGGCTGGTGTACTGGGATGACCCTGAAGGATGGGATGGGGAGGGAGGTGGGAGGGAGGGTCAGGATGGGGAACACATGTACACTCATGGCTGATTCATGTCAATGTATGGCAGAAACCACCACAATATTGTAAGGTAATTAGCCTCCAATTAAAATAAAAAATAAATAAATAAAAAGAAAAAAAATACATGAATTCACAAAAAAACCAGAAATAAAACAATATGCAAACCAACAAAATAAATCCATCACTAGTCAGCACTGGAGGATGAGAATGACTGGTCTAATGACCAGAATTCCTTGAAAGTTTCAGCCATATGTAAACTCTTAGAGCAAATAGTCAGCTCCTGGATACAGGGTTACACTTCAGATTTAAGCATTGTAGCGGTTTCTATTTTGCAATCCTTAAAAATTTTATTTACACTATGGGTCTAAGAGAAAGCACATTATTACTTAAAGCAATGGGCCTCACTCACCAACCTGATAGCACCTTTCTCACTGTAAATGGAACTGCAGTTCTCTTTGGGCTGTTACCAAAATTTTTCTAGGGCCCTTCCATCATGTAAACGAGATTTCCTAATCAGTTATGCACAAAGAATTCCCAGCATTCTACAGAAGCTAATTCCTCTAAGTTTAAATAAGTAAGGATATCTTTTGAAAAATACAAACAGTGACAGCTACAGAAGTAAATATCAAACACAAAAAGGCATTTCTTCCATTAGGTAATTTCCAAAGATTGTCCTTTTCTTAAAGGAAAAACAAACAGAAAAAGACTAACACAAATTTTAGCTAATTGGGAAAATCTCGAAGTTTGCTAATTTATGTCACCATCATTTCTCTTTTTTTCCCCTCTAAAAATGGCAGCAATAAGAGGTAAAATTGTGAAGCTCTGAAAGATAAAATAAAAGTTACCATAGAGAAACATAAATAGAGTGGTTAATCTTATGCATTTAGTTTGGTTAATTGATTGCTTTCACTATATTTTTTTAATGTAAGAAGAGTGACATTCATATGGTGATATCATAATACATTGGATGGTAAACCTCAGAAGTGACCCAGTTTGTTTCCAGAATCTTACATCTCCTATCAGCCTTTGCTCTCTCTGACGTAGGAGAAGTAGCTACCTGCAACCTAAATAGAAAAAGGATATCAACTTGCATTCTTAGTGCTCTTAATTAGTGTTTCTTACAAATCAATGAAGAAAAGCAAATGGATTAGAAAAAATGTGTGAGGGATGTGAAGTTCCAATTCACAGGATAGGAAAGCCAGTGGTCAATAAGCACATCTCATTTATAGAGAAGAAAGGAGGATTAGCCAGCAATGTCATGCCATCTCTCACCAGCCTGGCAGATTGACAAAAACTACAAGTCTGACCAACAGAGACTGGATGAGGACATGGAGTAATGGGGGACCCCCTCACACTGCTTGTCAGGACAGTAATCAACATGTATTTTGAAGGGGAACTTGGCATCATCTAGAACAGATGAGGGCTTCTCAGGTGGCACTAGTGGTAAAGAAGAGATACAAGCTAGATCCCCGGGTGGGTAAGATCCCCTGGAATAGGAAACAACCCACTACAGTATTCCTGCCTGGAAAATTCCATGGACAGAGGAGCCTTGCCAGTCACAGTCCAAAGAGTCAAACAAAACTGAGCGCACACACATCACGCCATGTATATATCTCTATGCCAAACCTTGAACATTATATAAATGATATTATATTACATATTCCTTCCTTGGTCATGTTATTTTTGTTTTGTTTGAGCTCACCATTAGCTTTTTAGGATTTATTCATCTATCTGTGATACATATAGCTATGGTACATTCATTTTAACTTCTTATAGTATTTCTTTGATAAACATATCACAATTTGTTTTTCAACTCCCTATGGACGATCAGTTAGTTTTATTTTCCTCTCATTTTAAAATCTATTATACTGCAATAAGCATTTCTCTGCAGATATTTCCTGTGGAAATGTGGGTGAGCTTTTCTGGGTGGACTCTAGTGTGGAGTAGATCTTCTCCATCTCCACACCTTTTCAAGCTCTTTAAAAAATGCAGATTCTGATGCAGTAGGTCTTTGGTGGGAAGAGAAATTGTGCGTTTCCAGCAAGTCCCAAGGTGATGCCCATGTGGCAGGACTGTGGACCACTGCGGGAGTTTATGGAATTGTTTTCCAGACAGCTTCTTAGTATATCCCAGTGTCCATGTATCTGTGAGTTTGGAGTTTCCACTACAAATGGGTTTGGCATCCTTTGCTATGGAACCCCACAAGGCAAAAAAACAAACAAACAAGAAAAACTGCAAGCAGCCTCTAGGAGCTGAGTGCCTCCCCATCCACAAGCTCCAATAGTAAGTGAGAAAGTGAAGCCCTCAGTCCTACAACCACAGGAAGAGAATTCTGCCTACAACCACGTGAATTTGCAAGCAGATCCTTCTCCAGTCACACCTGCTGATGAGAACACAGTCCTGCCTGCCCCCTGGGCTGCAACTTTGGAGAGAGCCTAGCAAAGCCAAGCCCTGATTCCTAACCCACAAAAACTGTGAGGTGATGAATGTACATTGTTCCAGTCACTAAGTGCGTAACACTGTTACACAGTGACAGAAAATTAACACAGTACCCTTCCACAAACAGTTTACATATGCAAAAGACTTACACTTTCTTTCTCCAGTCTTAGGAATCATTCAACATGATTTTATATATATATGGCTTCCCAGGTGGTGCTAATGATAAAGAATCTGCCTTCCAATGCAGGAGACAAAAGAGACATGGGTTTGATCACTGGGTCAGGAAGATCCCCTGGAGTAGGAAGTGGCAAGCCACTGTAGTATTCTTGCCTGGAAAATTCCATGGACAGAGAAGTCTGGCAGGCTACAGTTCATGGGACAGCAGAGAGTCGGACATGACTGAGCAACTAAGTGCGCACACACACACACACACGTATCTACTATCTTAATTTTTTAAGTCTGAGTTATATTCTAGTTGTTTTGTTTCTAAATTTTATCTAACTAGTCCCATTTAATGGATTTCTAGGTTATTTTCCTGGGCCTTCAGAAGATCCCATACTGTCACCATGAAAAATAAAATAAAAGAGTGAGTTCAAATGCCTAGGAAGAGGAAACCAAATTTTAACATTCTTGTTTACCAGCTCATTTTGTCTATCACTTCTTCCTGCTGAGGTTTTAATCAAGGTTACTAACCTTTTGGTTTGCTCAGGACTGATGTTTTTTCTGGCATGCAGGACTTTACAGTGTTAAAACTAGGAGAACCCCAGGTGGGGAAAATGGGATCTTTGATCACCCAATAACCCCTTTAAAAATCAAACGAAAGGAAAAATAACCAGTTCCAACAATTGCAAGTGACTTCCTCAAGGTGACACAACTGAGTGGCTAAGCACAGCCAGTAGTGAAGGAAGGAGTTGGGAAACGGTCCTGCTCATCTCAGCTTAGAGCTCCTTCTGTGGCCTCCAAAAAATAAATATGCAGCGTCTCCTCTTTTTAATAGCATATTTTTAATTGTGAAAAAGTCTTAAAAAAATTTTGGTCACACCTTTCAAGACATGTGAGGCCTTAGCTCCCCAACCAGGGATCAAACCCACGCCCTGTGCTTTAGAAGCTCAGTGTCTTAACCACTGGACCACCAGGGGAGTCAGGAAGTGTCTGTCTCTAACACAAAAGTGAAAGGAAGACTTTGGATTTTCAGAATAATAATCTACTTCTTACCATCCAGAGGGATAAACCACTCAAGCTAAAAGAGGAGTATCCACACAGGGCTTGGATTAGCTCCTCATGAAACAACAGTATTCTTCTCTTGTCACCTGAAGAAAATGGCCATCAAGTTGGAACAAACAGGCCAGGCAGAGAGAGTCTCTGAGAAAGAAGAGGCTGCGAATTTTACAACATTTGGGGTAGGACAGGCTAGAGACCTGGAGTCACTTATGTCGCATCTATGAATCTCAACTTTTTCATCTGCAGGGCCTCGTAGATGGTAGGTGTTTCATGCATACAAGTCCCTGTCCTCTCCCTCTCTGTAGAAGAGATGACAAACTTTCCACAAGGAGCAGGCAAGCCTGCTCCACACAGTACATGTCCCGGAAAGCAGGTGCTGAGCAGAGGCCGGAGAGAGTGTGTGACCCTGCTCCGTGCGCACAGACAGACGAAGAGCAAGGTTCACTGAACACCTGGACATGGTAGAACCAGAGACAGAGACAGGGCCGATCTGGTCAGGAGTACATCTGAGCGTTTCTACAGGGAAAACAGTTAGGAGATGCTTTCTCAGGGCTTCCCAGGTCATGCTAGCGGTACAGAAACCTGCCTGCCAACGCAGGAGACACAAGAAATGAAGGTTTGATCCCTGGATCGGGAGGACCCCCCTGGAGGAGGGCATGGTAACTCACTCCAGTATTCTTGCCTGGAGAATCCCCATGGACAGAGGAGCCTGGCGAACTATAGTCCTTGGGATCGCAAAGAGTCGGACAGAACTGAAGGACAGTACGTATGAATGCTTTCTCATGGCTGCTGGGAAGATTTCTTGCTCTAGGTTTACGCTTTAAGTTTTGTTGTAGGCAATCAAAGTTATCCCTCTTGGTGGAGGGGGAAAAAAAAGCTCTTTCAGATACTGGAAGACTATAAATTAATAAATTATAGCACTTTTCAGCCTTCTCTTTTGTAGACTCCAAAAACCCAATTCACATACCATGTCCTCAGGAACAGCAGACATATCAGACATATCCAACCACAGCTATCATTACACAGTTTCCGTGCTCAGAGGCTCTGAGAGGAAGCTGTTACCTGGGCTTGCCAGTTCAGTAGTCAGGCTAAGTGGAAAGAAAAGGGGCCCCAGGCAACAGGCACCCTCCTTTCACTCATGATACTTCTAAATGAAGACACAGATGTCTGTGTTTGCTATTTTTGTTTTGTCTGCTGAGGGCATTTAAAAATAAATAAACCTGCCAATGCAGGAGACATAGGAGATGCAGGTTTGATCCCTGGGTTGGGAAGATCCCCTGGAGGAGGGCATGGCAACCCATTTAAGTATTCTTACCTGGAGAATCTCACGGACAGAGGAGCCTGACGGGCTACAGTCCAAAGGGTCTCGGAGAGTCGGACACGGCTGAGTGGCTAAGCACAAACATCTGTTGGGGAAGGAAAGCGAAATTATCAGTTGAGAGCAACGAAAGGTTTCTGATGATTTTAAGAATTAACAGGAATCTGGAGTCTCCCTCATTTCACATAAGGAGGTGTTATCACAAAGAGAGCTGTTGTTAAACCACTGTTTCTGGGCCATGGGGCCAAGGAAAGGAGCCAGAAAACTTGGGAAGAGCAGCAGACGAACTTCCCTTTGGGAGTTCAGACAGCAAGGAGAAGTGAAGCAGGGGTGAGGAGGCTAAGCCATTCTGGTTCCTTCTCTACGTTTTATCCTCTTACATGGCTCAGGCCCCACTCTCACACTCTGCCTCTGAGACCTTTTCTTGATGGGCTTCCTGACCGTGGAAACCTATAATTTACAAAGCCATTTTAGGAAGAAGCCAGGATTGCCTCCCTGAAAATGTCATTCAAGGTCTTTGCAAGAATCATTTTGGTCTCCTTGGTTACTTCAACCCATCCAGATGACGTGTGCATCTTTCACGGGGACATGCAGAGAGGAGGCGGTTGAGAACGCCAAGCTTTAGGCAACAGGGTGTAAACTACCCACATGCAATAGTCATTGTTGCAGAAAAGACATTTATGGAGAGCTGGAAAGGAACCCAATAAGGATGAGTGTTTCCACTGGTAAAGTTTTCACTGTCCTAAGTCATTCATTCATTGATGAGATATTTCTTCAGCCCTAACCACTTTCCCCTTCATGTTCCCGCTTTTCGTGCAAACACCTTTAACTTCCCTTGCTCCTCCATACCAGCCTGGTCAATACCAATCTTGGAGAAGCCCAATATCTACTTATTTCATTTCTGCAGCTCAGTAGCCAAATATTGGGTTAGCAGAGCACACAACTGTATGTATTTGTGCCACTTTAATACATGCTCATACATTTCCAGTGGGCACACAATGCTGCTTGCTAATCTCATTACAGATTCCCGGCATTCCCTTTCCCATTTCCTGAAGTGACTTTTCAACACATTGCCCTCTCTGCTCAAACATCTTGCTTCCTTTGTACCCTTTTCACTGTTGACAGATCACCTTGCCCTAAAATTCAGGGATAAATTACATGCAATGAGATAAGAATTCCTTCCCCTTTTCCTCTACTAAATTCATCAACCTATGAGCCTATCATATCAACCTATCCTCTTTCCCTTCCTTTCAACTGGGTGAATAATCTAGTCCTGCTTCCATCAATCACACATTAACCATCTTCTTTTTCTTCCTCAGTAAGACCTCCACTCACATACATGTTCCGTTTCTCCCGGGTCTTTGGTTTCTGTTTTGTACCAGATCATTCCAATGCAAAACAAAGTGTCTCCAGTCTTTAATAAAATCAAAACAGAACCACAAAGATCTCTTCTGAAAATTTTCCCATGGCTACTGACTCCTTACTCTTCCTTACCTTCCCCAAGCGAACATCCTTGACGAGTTGTCCTAAGTTCCTCTTTTCACTGCATCTTGACATCCGGCTAACACTGCTCATCAGTTTCCAGCGACCCTCACTTTTCCACATTCCTTTTCTGTTGTTGCCTTACCTGATTTCTAGGTAGTATTTTGTGCAGATGGACATTCTTTCCTTCTTCAAACACATTTCCTCCTTGGCTTCTGTGATATCAATTTCTCCTGATTTTCCTTTTATTTCACTGGGGCCACTCACTCACACCCATTCACTCCTAGCCTCCTCTGTTAACTTGTGCTCTTCTGCTTAGCTCTTACATGTTGGAATGTTCCCAGGGATATGTCCCAGGATTCCTTCTCCTCTCAATATACACTCTCTCTTGGTAGTTCCTTGTGTCTCACTTAATTGTCATCAATAGGCTGAAAAGGCACATTTGTGAATATGCCAGACTCATATATAAGTGATTATTAGATACCTTTACTTAGCCACATACCTCCTAATCTTTTCCACATCAGTGAATGATACTAGGAATTGAAAGTCCGAAAGGGATGGAGTCCTTTTTGTTTTCTCTTTTTTCTTGTCCCTCATACACAATCCATTAGAAGGTTCTGAGGACTCTTCCTCTAGAAGACATCCTGAATCAATCTGCTTCTCTGTTTGCTATCTGTGTAGCAATTCATTATCATTAATGCATTCATTAATTCTCTGGATTGTTCCATTAGCCCCTCAATGGTCTCCCTGCTTCCATGTAGGTATTATCTTTAAAAACAAGGAAACTAAATCTCAAAGGGGTGAGATGACTTTACATATTTCAAAGGGCTTTTCAGGTGGCATTAGTGAAAGAACTCGCTGCCAATGTAGGAGACATAAGAGACTTGGGTTTGATCTCTGGGTCAGGAAGATCCCCTAGAGGAAGGTTGGCAACCCACGCCAGTATTCTTGCCTGGAGAATCCCCATGGACAGAGGAGCCTGGAGGGGCTACCATCCATAGGGTGACACAGAATCAGACATGACTGAAGCGACTTGGCACGCATGTACACACTCATTCAAAAACATGTCTGAGCACCTAACACTTGCTTCTAGATGCTTGCCTAGGTTGCATGATGGATAAATGGCAGTTCTAGTTCTATCTGACACTAAAGCCCTATTCTCAGTCTCATACCCTATACTGCTATCAGGAATGTTCCAGAACATTCCCTCCAATGCAAGAGAGAAATACATAGAAAATAATCCTGGTACATTGTACATACAGACTCTAGTAGGTAAATAGATCATGTGTTTCCTAGAAGTGAGAACAGACCACTGAGACTGAAGGCTTTGGAAGGTTTCTTAAGGGAGCCAAACTGATCTATAGAAGTTTCTCCCAAGGAGTTTGACCTCTTTTCCTTGGATATGGCTTCCTCTACCCAGAATGCCTTGCAAGTCACATGCCTGGTTAACAACTACTCAACTTTGCAAAAGCATCACCTTATCTGGGAAATCTTTCTTAACCTCTTGATGTCAACAAAGATTCCCTTTCTGTGTACTCCTTAGTTGTCTGAGTTCATGTTTATCATGACACATTGTGTTGCATTGCATTTTGGGTTTATATCTACAAATGACTTAGTCAAATGCTTTTAAAGATACTAGGTACGAATGATAAATCTAGATGTATATACTTGAAAAATCCATAGGGAAATCAGTCACTACACCAGGGTGAAAGACAAATTTAATTTCTTTAGGTTTTTCCAGTGAGTCGCTTAAGACTCTTTTGCCTTTCTTAGCAAAATGGTGGTAGAGTGGTGATGGTGACATTCCCAAAGGCAAAAGATAAATCTGAAGCACCTTTTACCTCCCCTTGAGAAAGTGGAGATCCTATAATCGAACCACTATAGACTGAGCCATCCAACTCTCAAAGGAAGTGGGAACTAGGTGTTTTGTTCTCATACACACACACATATATATTTTAGTCAGAATGACTTGAAGTTTAGTTTTAGAGGCTTTTGAGACCCTTAATTCAACTCTTCATCTGGAGTACATTTGTATTCAAACAAAGTTGTTTATGCGTGGTTGGTGTAGCAAGTGGGACCCACACTGTGGAGAATCAAGGCCATCTCAGCAAGAGAGTGTTAGGATTTGGGCTCCTGTGAAGTGATTTGGGGAAATTTAAGGAAACAAAGATACACTCTGGGTATGGCACTGCAAGAAAATAGGGGTAATTCAATAATTGGGCTTCTTGATAAATTTTATTCAGAAGTAGAAAAATGGAGTGAAATTAAAGCTTTATCTGATACAACGAGGTAGTGACTCAAATTTGTCAGTAGGATTGCAATTTATAAGATATCCAAATATAGATATAGATGCATACATATAGTCGTTTAGATGACCAAAGTATGTTTCTCATATATATTTGGTCTTCATACACAGTTCCTTGGATCCCTGCAGAAGGGCAAAGAAGGACCCTTTCCACACCTGAGCTTAGCGGTTAGACAAACCCAGTTAGAACTCCTGAGGTCCGTTGTGATGAGTGGACAGGTCTACTGGGTAGCAGCTGTGGAGCCTGCAGGGAGCAGTCTGAATTGGTCCTTCCAGTCCCCTGAGCCCTGCATGAGGCTGCCTCTAAGACACAAGTCTTGGGCCAACTGCTGATAAACACACTCTTGAACGTGATGTCCCAGAAGTGCCATTTTTCCATGCTTCTTTCTTTCAAATGTGTACTTTCACCCACAGTTGATCCCAATAAAGCCTGCAAAGCTACCACAATTTTCCTCTTTTAGGAAGGACCAGCTTCCAATTATAGGGAGGGACTATGCATGGCAAGTACTGATGCTGTAAACCACACTGATGGGTTCTTCACACAGTGACTCCTTGCTTATGAGCTCTTAATGTCTTCTTCTATCACTGAGGAATATGCTATTTACTCTCTGCCAGAGCTTTGGCTTCTGCCCTTGCCCTGGCCATAAATGTAATAGCCACTGTTTGTGCATGATGACAAATCAGACAAGGCAGATATTATATCTGTGGTGTACAAATCTACCTGAACTCTTTTTGATCCCTATCACAAGGTTATTTGGATATGTCAGAGTAAGAGGATTTGGTTCTGTTTCCTTATCAGTGCAAATCTTGCAAGCAAGCAGAGCAAATAGGCAAATATAGAGTTTGATTTGAGTGGTACAGAGCTTGTCTTCTGTCCAGCTCCTTACCCTCCACAAAGTCTCTCTATGTTCTCCATCAGAAGCATTTGAAATTAGAGAGTCGATCAATGGAGGAGATAGGCTTTGCGGAGGATGGAGAGTTGCATTCAAATTGTTTGTGTTCAGTTGCTCAGTTGCATCCAACTCTTTGCTACTCCATGGATTGTATGCTGCCCGGCTCCTCTGTCCATGGAATTTTCCAGGCAAGAATACTGGAGTTGGGTTGGCCATTTCCTACTCCAAGGGATCTTCCTGCATCCCTTGCATCTCCTGCATTGGCAGGTGGATTATTTACCACTGAGCCACCTGGGAAGCCTCCATTCAAGTCATGGTAAGAGTTTAAGTTGAAGAATCTATTATTGGCTGTGTGATTCAACTGCAGTTAGCCTGTGGTGGAGGTACTTGCTTCAACATGGCTGGTTGAAGTCAAACAGTCTTGAGCTACAATTTACCACACATAGCATAGAGAATCACCATGGACAGAGGAGCCTGGTGGGCTACCATTCATGGGGTCACAAAGAGTGGAACGTGACTGAGTAACTAGGCACAGCACAGCACAGCACAGCATAGTAGGTTAGTGTCCACTTGGATCTAATAATACAGACAATTCTTTTTAGACCCCATGCCCCGCTGCAGCCACTACATTCTGCTTTGGCTCAGTTTTCTGCTTATGATTCAATATGAGGAGCAAAGAGCTGCCAATGTGGATCATAATGAAAAGAACTTAGTTAGCAGCTTGATAAAAAGTTAAAAATTCTAACATCCCACCTCTGAAGAACCTACTTTAGTTCCTAAGAGCACATTCCCAAATGGGTTGAATATCAAGGAGTCTGGAGTTGGCTTTTCTAGGCCTGTGTTCTAAAGGGAAGTCCATGCTCTGACTTTGGGGAAAGAAACCTAGACCAAGGTCTGCTAGCAACCATCATTTTAACTCCAGGTACAACTGATTGCTTTATCAAAGAATACACGGTCTGCAGGCGGTCAGCTGGCTTTATTTGGAAGATGACACATTTCAGAAGGAGCCACTACATGGATTTCTAATGGTCAAACCTCAGTCGAGCCACCTTGTGTTCAGTTGCACACTGAAGGTCAGAAATGGGTGTTCATTGGTGAGAAATACTGATTTGATGACTAGTGTGAAGACTGTTAGAAATGGGATTTCATTGGTAAAACCAAAGTTTCTAAGATATATTAGGAATATTTAGAGACATCCCTCCCACCTACTCTGCCCACCTCTCACACAGCCATAAAAGCTAGCCAGGGCTATAGCTTGCTTGTGTAAGCAAAGAACCTCCGGTCCCTAAATGTCCCTTGGTCCAGCCATTAGTTCGGAGGGTTTCTGAATGTCTGATTACAGGGCCCAGAATACTGTCTCTGCAATGCTATTGTGGTTGGCTTATTACAAAGTAAGGAGAGAAGGCTTGGAAACTCAAAGCTGGCACTTCACTGACCTTATGAATATTTTGTGCATGTTTCCCTTTTTGCTTAATGTTGATTTAATAAATGTCTTGCAGGTGGATTGGCATTTATGACATACCCTCTTTAGATTCTGGTAGTGAGGTTGTGGGTGAGTGACTATTCCTTATCTACTTGAGTCATTCTTTGTAGCCACTATTCTAACAAACAAAAACACAGCGTTGTATGTGACCTTTTTTTAAAACCTATTCAAGATGTAGTTTGAAATCATTTTCTAGAAGGATAATTACATACTATGTAAGTACCTTTCTAAATATAGGGATCTGTGGGAAATTTCTCTAGGGATACAAGAAACAGGCAAGGAATAACAAAATGGAATTAGAAGATGCTTTGAGTCCTTGAAGATGGCATTCAAAGAAAAAGACCACAAGAAAAAGGCAGAGAAACAGATTTCTGCTTTGGTTCTGCCACTGGTTATCTGTGGTTGGATTTTCCTTTTGGACTTCATTATTGTCAGCTGCAAAATAAAGAAAATGAAGAACAAACCCTCAAAGGTTCTCAAATTTTTTTAAAAAATTAGTATTTGGCTGCACTGGGTCTTAGTTGCAGCATGCAGGATCTTCTTTTTTTTTTTTTTTTTGTCTCAGCATGTGAACTCTTAATTGTAGCATGTGGGATCTAGTTCCTTGACAAAGGATATAATCCAGTCCCTCAGCACTGAGATTGTGGAGTCTTAGCCACTAGACCACCATGGAAGTCCCAGGAACCCCAGAGAGCAGAAGCAAACAGACTTCTGTACTTCTTTGGCGAGTCAGCAGAAAGGTGATTTTTTTCCCAAGCCGACTCACCCTTCTGATTGGCACTCAGCTAACTGGACATACATTGAGATAAACAATGGCTCCAGTGGCCTGTGTTCAAGGTTTTATCCTACTTAAGATTCTGATTCAACCAGAAGTTTCAGGAAAGAACTGAGTTGTCACTGAATCCTCAAATAAAAGACATACACAATTCTTCTAGCCAAATAGTGAAAAGAGCCCAGCAGTACCACCTTCAAATCCTAGGTTCAGAATTTCAGAAGGGCAAAATGTACCATCATGATCCTTCTGTTCAGTTCCAGAAATATGAGCCAGGGTGCTTCACTTTTACCAACTCCAGAGGATCGGAGAGACCATTTAGAATTATCCATTGCTATCAAAAACTTTCTAGAATCTCAAGCTCCAAGTCTAATTATACCCTATCTCTGTACCTACACTCTGTTGAGATTAATTTTCACAAGGAAATTTTTTTTAGGTTTTTGTTTTCTTTTTGGATGTTAAGATATGAAATTTCATAGTCACAGAGCAGACAATTCTAATGCTTTTTTGTTTTAAAAGAATAGGATCTTCCCTACTTAATAGATATATTCCTAATTGATATTTATTTCTAGTTCTAGAATTAGGGGAGTTAGTAGCAGCATGGATGTGTCCCCTTGCCCAAAACAAAGGGTTCCTTAGGTCAAAAAGGCCAGGGGTGATCAAGAACAGAGATGAGCACTTTGGCTGAGATTTGTGGACTCCTAAATATGCACTTTTCTGTTCTCATAGATGGAATGGTATAAGAAGAAGTGTTGGAAGGGCCCTATTCTCTCTGGGTAGGAGGACTCTTTATATATCACAAGCCTGTCCACTGGGAAATCTGATTTTAGCAGATAAATTGAGTAGGAGGTGTCTTGACAATTATTCTTTCTCATCCATTCTCTAACTTTATTCAAGAGACACAAACATATTAATTCCATCAAGGCTAAATATTTCCATCAGGATAATAATCTTTATATTCCATAACTGTGTTATCACACTTCTGGGAATTTAAGGGAATAATTCTAGGCAAGAAAATATAATTTTACCCGCTCTTTGTAGTAAATTGTTTATAATTGCAGGACCAGGACCATTGGGTTCAACATTAATATCGTACAAGGGGAACGTCATGGAAACTGTGCTGCTTCCCTGATAGATCATTGACAGAAATAATTATTAAAGCCACGTGACAGTCAGAGAAAGGACTTATAGTTAAATTTCAGTGAGAAAATAAAAACACAAAATACCACCTCTATTATGGCTGCAAAATATTAAACCTATTAATATGGACCAATGAGAAAAAAAAAGCCAAAATGAAAATATGTTATCAGCGGTTGTTGTTGGATGTTTGGTTGACCTTTCTTGGCTGTTTTATTTGTCCTGTGTGGTTACTGTGTAGTCTGATTCTGGAGCAGCCGCTCTACAGGGAAGCAGCTGGGATTATCTGGTCTCTGACAGTGCCACCTGGGTCACTAGTCGGGTCTGGGATGTTAAGGCATTCCATGAAAACCACACAAAGCAAAATAAGAAAAGTTTTTGACCAAATACATGTTAAATCCATTTGCTCTTGAAACTGCCACCATAGGGCTCCTTGGAGCTTTAAGTATGTATGCTAACACAGAATGTGTGGCCCAGAAGGGAAATAAATATGCAAGTTTTTCAAGATATTTCAGGCTCGGATAACATCTCTCCCCCAGCACCCCTACCCGTCCCCACACCTACCCCCAGGATCCAGTATGGTCCCGGTTCTGTTGAGGAAGCTGGGGGTAATGTCTGGTTCTGACTCACGTTGTCTCTCTGTTCTGCCAGAACTAAGCAAACACGGTTGCAGTGGTCTTGGTGCCCTGTGGTAGCTGAGAAATTTCTTTTCATCTTTCAAGGTCTCTCTCAAGTGTCACATCCTCTATGAAAACCTTCGCAACCCCTCCAGGCAGAACTAATCCTACTTCTCCTTTGTTCGCTTTCCATGCCGCCTTTTGTTAGAACACAGCGTCCTCTTGGGCTCGTCTTTGTGTCTGCTCTTCAGCTAGAAGAGTGATTTTCCCTCTTCATTATGCTTCAGCATCAGCTGGGATGCTTAGCACAATACAGATGCCCAGTCACTGTCCTCCGAGTTTCAGTTTCATTGGGTCTGGATCAGCAAGATCTGCCTGGGGATCAGAGAGACTGTGTCAGCTCCTCAAGGCCAGATGTGATGAGCTCTGCTTGTTTCTGTATTACTAGTGCCTGTCACTAGTGGGCAGCCACAGACTTGTGCTAAGTTCATGTGCCACTGAGAGAGGAAAAAAATGTACTTAGGTACGGACTGTTTAATTCCTCTTGGTGAGCTAGATTCCTTCGTCTGCCATTTTGGTGATGGAAAGATGGCGACCAAAGTCATCCACAAGATGAGGGGAGAAGGAACACAGAAGGTCAGCTTGTGGGACGTGAGGAAGAGCGAGAAGTCCTCTGATGTGAATCAAGACTACTGAGTTTTCTGTTTCACTTCAATGCCCTACCTCACTGCTACTCTCAAGCCTCAGAGAATGGCTACTCCTGTGAAAGAATCCGCAGTTCAGTGAGCCAGAGCTTGGACTGGGCTGGCCCTCCAGTGACTACCCAAAAGGAAGATGGACCAGAGCTATGCTGTTGTCATTCAGTCTCTAAGTCACGTCCGACCCCTTGCGACCCCATGGACTGCAGCACACCAGGCTTCCCTGTCCATCACTAACTTCCGGAGCTTGCTCAAACTCATGTCCATCGAGTCGGTGATGCCATCCAACCATCTCATCCTCTGTCATCCTCCTGTCCTCAATCTTTCCCAGCATTAGGATCTTTTCTAATGAGTCAGCTCTTCGCATCAGGTGGCCAAAGTATTGGAGCTTCAGCTTCAGTGTCAGTCCTTCCAATGAATATGAAGGGTTGAGTTCCTTTAGGATTGACTGGTTTGATCTCCTTGCAGTCCAAAGGACCCTCAAAAGTCTTCTCCAGCACCACAATTCAAAAGCATCAATTGTTTGGCACACAGCCTTCTTTATGATCCAGCTCTCACATCTGTACAAGACTACTGGGAAAATCCATAGCTTTGACTATGGGGACCAGAGCTTAGATTAGGGCAAAGTGAATGTGGTACTTACTTTACGTGCCATAATACTCAGTAATTAAGATAAATACTATTTTAATGCCATATTTAAAAAAAATCAAAATGAAAGTAAAAAAAAAGACTATGATAAAAAATCAACACTTTAACTGCACCAGCACTTGAGGCAAAAGGAAAAAAAAAATCCTCCGTTTACTTAAAACTTAAAAAAGAATGTCTATATGTATAAAACTCAGTGACTTAGCTGTACAACAAAGATTGGCACATTATAAATCAACTATACTTCAATGAAAAATTAAATTAAAACATATTATGTCCATCATGGATTCTAGCATTAATTTTGATTGTTTAATGGGTTGTATACACACAAACTTTAACTATATGACCAAAAGTATGAAGAAAAAAATCCTCTGATATATTCAGAGAGATCATTGCGAAGGGAAATACAACAGGGCTGTCAAATATAGAAACGGAACTAAAGATGGCTAAGAATTAGGATATTTTATGTGAAACCTTTTGAAATAAATGAACTAGGGTGACACAAGTGATTTATAAGGATTCCTAAAGTATTCTTGCCAGTGAAGTTAAACTAGGATGAGGGAGTTTGGGAGGCAGTATTTGACCCCTGGTTCAGGAAGATCCCCTAGAGAAAGGAATGGCTACCTACTCCAGTATTCTTGCCTAGAGAATTCCATGGACAGAGGAGCCAGGTGGGCTACAGTCCATGGGATCTCAAAGAGTCGGACACATGACTGAGTGACTAACACTTTCCCTTTTTCACTTTCACTATTGGCTGCTTTTAGAAAAAAATTCAAAACAGCAGAGTCAGCACTAAAAGTCCAAAGCAGCCAAAGGATGGTAAAATTCAGTGACAGGAGATTATATTCCAGACACCAAGGGAGGAGGTACTATGGGAATCTTGACCTCCAGCCAGGGCATTGCCCACGGTCTGCTAGAGGTGTGCGGCCAGTGAACAGGATAGCTGTAACTCATGGGTGCATCCTCTTCTCCTACTTAGGAACCCAAGTGAACAGAGTACAAAACTGTGCACCTGTCCACCCCAAAATAGGTACACACTGCTATATCTAAATATCTAAAATGGATCACCAACAAGGACCCACTGTAGAGCACAGGGAACTCTGCTCATTGTTATGTGGCAGCCTGGATGGGAGGGGGGTTTCCGGGAGAATGGATATCTGAATATTTATGGCTGAGTCCCTTTGTTGTCCACCTGAAACTATCACAACATTGTTAACTGACCATAACCCAGTGCTTCCCTGGTGGCTCAGAGAATAAAGAATCAGCCTGCAATGCAGGAGACCTGGATTTGATCCCTGGGTTGGGAAGATCCTCTGGAGAAAGAAATGACAAAGCACTCCCTTTTTCTTGCCTGGAGAACCCCATGGACAGAGGAGCCTGGCAGGCTGCAGTCCATGTGGTCACAAAGAGTAAGACAGGACTGAGCAACTATTACTTTCACTGCAAAATAAAAAAGTTTAATTAAAATAAAAGAAAAAGAAAAATGTACAGAAGCCTGGGGACAGGGCTACCCAAAGCTTGCAGCCTGTGTGGCTCCAGTGTGGGCTGGTTAGAGCTCCAGGTGTGGAGAGACCATGCGGAATTCTGAATGGGGAAGACTGGCTGGACAGAGCACACAGATTACCAAGAGAATTGTTCTGCTGTCAGAGGGAGGCAAGGAGAGCTTCCTGTAGAGAGGGGTGCTGCCCCTGCTCTGTGGGAGGAGTGCCCTTGGCTCCCAGCTCCACCTCCAAGTGGAGGTTGAACACCCAGCCTTCCCTCGTGAAAAATCTGCTGGAAATTCCCATTCTAGATGAAACCAGGACTCCTAAGAAAGAAAAGGAATAAAAGCTACAATAGAGCTTGAGGGGGTGCTTGAGAAATTCACTTCCTAGTTATGCTTAAAGACGCTGCTCAGGGTCTACAAAATATGGGTGGTGTACACACACACGGCTTGATGTGTGTAACCATTCTCTCTTGGGGATCAGTGAAAACAGTTATTCAAGTTTCCCGAGCAAATGCGTTTCCTTTCGTTCCTCCATTCCCATACATCACATGAGGGCCAGAATCTGGGCATTGGATGCTCTTGCAGGGGCTACAAAGATTTTCCTGAGAGGAGTAGGTAGCAGAAAAAAAAAAAAGATCCCGCACAACTATTGGTATATCGCCTACTGGCAGACTTCCTTCCTACTGGGATGAGGACATTTTTTTGTTGTTGTTTGTATCAAGATACCTTGACAAGCTGTTCGTGGCCTTGATAAGTGAGGGCAAAGCGGAGGGACCCACCTTGCTCTGCCTTCTCAAGTGGGAGACGCTGTGAGCGTCTGAAGTCGCCGTGATGGATGAGATGCCCTCGATGGAGAGTGGAGATCAAAGGAGACGCGATAGGGAAGGTTGACGCGGGGCGAGTGGCTGCGGGGCCTGGGGAGAGAAACCTGCCAGGCGGAAACTCACTCTCAAATCGGGCTGTCTGATGCTCTGTTCACAGTCTTCTGCTGCGCCGGGCTTCGCTGTCGCCCACTGACTCAGCCTCACTTGTTCCAACACCACCAGCGTTATCAGCAGAAAATCTCTAAACAGAACTGGCTTCCACCGATGGTGCCTCAAAGCACAGCAAAACCAGAAGGGTTTGTATTCTGTGTGGGGGCTCCAATACAGTGGGGTGAAAGCGAAATGAAATGAATCGTCACAGAATGGGAGCTTCCGGGGAAATGAAGAATGAAACTGAAATAAAACCCGGAAGTAAAAAGAGACAAGAAGAAACAAATGCCCTTGAAATCACCCTTGGCCCTTGGCAGGTGCGGGATGGAGGGCTCAAGAATGAAGTTCCTTCCTCCTGTGTGGGTGGAGCTCCAGTCACCTCATTTTACTACTGCAGTAAAAGGGGCCCTCATAGGCTGGGGGAACTGAGGACTTACAGGTGACTGACGTGAAAATGAGAGCTTAAATACCATGGCTTGTCACGCACCTAAATAGCCTAACCGAGTTTCTTTTCCCAGAATAATAATAATGCATTTGAGGAAAAGCTTTTACATGAGTAAAGAGAACATAATTTCTGAATATTTAATGCAAAACTGCCATAGAATAAAATGATCATTAAATATGTAAATGCTATTTCACATGCTTATTACTTCCATAACTCATCTCTTGCATAATCTGATCTCTGTGCCCTCGTTTGTCACTTGGTCATGGGCTCCACAAATCAAAATGTAGTGCAGTGTCTCAGAAAGAAGCAAGCTGATGAAATGCAGGAGGAATAGCTCTTGTGGAGCTAAGAGGAGGTTTCTGCATTTGGCCTTGTTTGGCTGAATCAGAGGAGGAAGGATGGCGACGGCCCCCTACAGAGAACTGATGCGATGCCAGGCGGTAAAGAACCATGTGGATCAAAGATAAGCCCTAGTACCCAATCTCAAGTACAGGCCAGTGGTCTCCATAGGCTCCTTTCATGTAGTCTAAGAAAAGATTAAAAAAAAAAAAATTAAATTACCTTTTCTAACCATCAGCCCTGTTCATCGAAGGAACTAAGTTCATATCCCAACAGGAGGCAATAGTCTCCATAGTCCTCACAAGGATACCTTCTGCTTCCCACTGGTTTCTAGGATTTTTCTGAAAGCTCCAACTTGTCGACAATGAGCAAAGCTTCAGGAAGTTTCCTTAGTGACTTCTTTGATTCTTCCCA
Source organism: Antilocapra americana (assembly GCA_007570785.1). Lineage (NCBI taxonomy): Eukaryota > Metazoa > Chordata > Mammalia > Artiodactyla > Antilocapridae > Antilocapra > Antilocapra americana. The sequence goes on along the minus strand of ML660218.1, from coordinate 422,445 downwards.
ATGCACTTACTGGGCTTGGGCCCAGTTCTTCTCAGGATCAGAACAGATTCATTTCCTAGACTAAACTGCTTGCTCCGTGTTACTTATGGTGGTTCTGCTTCCTCCACGGCACACTCATTAAGGATACAGTTTGGGAAACCCTGGTTTAGGTTGTACACATGATTAATAAGAAACACTGCCAGTTCTCCATTTTCAGCAAGCCCACTGGCCCCACCCCTTAGGGGGTTATCTGAATGAAGTGTGTGCTTTTCAGTCAGTGCCCAAGGGCGCTGTGGAGGGCTCCGGTAGCTGTTGGTGAGTGCTCTTTATTTGCATTATTAGAATTAGTTAAGTGGAAACAGTGGGGATTAGTTAAGCAGGCGACTTAATTAGTGAAGTGAGGAACTTACTGAAGTCCCTTCAGCTTAGTTGAATGTTTTAGCTCAAAAGAGGTGAAAGGTAGGAGTAAGAAGTTCCTACTTTGGACACCTCCTTCTCTGATTCTTGTAAGCTTTCCTGCTGCATTTCTGGGTGGTTAGCTATAAGCTCTGAGTTCTGTGATGACTCTTTCTCTTCCATTTGCAAACAATAGAAGCTGACTCAAGAAACTTGAGTTAAGATGGTTAAAAATTCTGTTTTTTTCCCTCACTTAGCTATATTTTTCCTTGAAGACGAATCAACCAGTTTAAGTGCGACTTGATCCAGGAACTTAGTGATATCATGAGGACTGAGTTTCTTTTCATCCCTCTGCTCTGTACTCTCCCGTGTTGGGCAGGATTTCTTTCAGTGGCTCCTGGAGAGTTCACAGCTCTAAGTCCAGTAGAACAAAAAAAAGAGAATGCCTTCTTTCTGGTGACTCAGTCAAAGATTCTGGGATTGGCCTGATGGGACCTGAAGGTCTGACTGGGGTCCCTTGCTTAGTCATGACTTCTCTACTTGGCCAGGAGAAGGTATGCTCTGACAATCCAGGCCTGGGTCATAGGCCTCAGTCCATCCCACTGGCTGCAACTGGAATATCTTGACATGAAGTACCCGATGGTCCTGGGATTGAACACCAGTATGCAGAAGGCAGTTCTTTACAGGGAAAATAAGAAACAGCTACTGTTGTTGTTGCTCAGTCTCTAAGTAGTGTCCTACTCTGCAAAATCATGGACTGTAGGATACCAGGCTCCTCTGTCCTCCGCTATCTCCAGAGTTTGCTCAGATTTATGACCATTGAGTCAGTGATGCTCTCTAACCATCTTATCCTCTGCCACCCCTTTTTCCTGTTGCCTTCAATCTCTCCCAGCATCAGGGTCTTTTCCAATGAGTCGGCTCTCCACATCAGGTTGCCAAAGTACTAGAGCTTCAGCATCAACATCAGTCCTTCCAGTGAATATTCAGGGTTGACTTCCTTTAGGATTGACTGATTTGGTCTCCTTGCAGTCCCAGGGACTCTCAAGAGTCTTCTCCAGCACCAGTTTGAAAGCATCAGTTCTTGGGCACTCAGTCTTCTTTATGGACCAACTCTCACATCCATACATGACTACTGGGGAAGAAAACATAGTTTGACTATGTACAGACCTTTATAGGCAAAGTGCTGTCTCTGCTTTTTAATATGCTGTCTATGTTATAGCTGTAGGCAGGCACAAATAGTCACCACTACTGTATCAAAACAATAGATAGCTACCTCAGGCTCACACTGTAAAACACCTAGGGTTTTTCTGCATTGGGTTTCTAGAAAGCAAATATAATAGAACATCATGGTTTCAAAAATTTTAATTCACTAAATGTTCATTGTCGAAATTTTAGAAAGTGCAGGAAAGCATAAAATAGAGAAAAAATTACAGTAATCTCACCACCAAGAGAAAATCATTGTAATCATGTAGGTGTGTAAAATTTTTTCCAAGTAATTTACTAAAGAGTATTTTCCATATCATTAAATGTACTTCTACACTGTGCTTTTCAATAGTTGCATAGTTTTCCATTGTATCTTTCTATTTTTCAACCAGTCTCATACTGATAGACCTTTTAATTGTTCTTAAGTTATGAACATGGTGTTTAAAATACTTACATATAAATCTTTGTGACCATCTACAATGATATCCACAGGATAAACGCCAAGCAGAGAACTTGCAGTGGTAAGAGACATGAACATTTTCCAAATTCCACTATTTGCCATCCACAAATGTATCAACTTTTGTTTTTGTCATATACATTTTGCTGATTCTTCAATGATTATTGAAAGTATATTTTAAGCTTGCCAATTTGTTAAGCAAAAACAATGTCATTGTTTCCTTGGTAGTGCTTCATGAAGTTAACACATTTTTTGTGTGAATATTGGTGCTTTTATTGGGATGACAGAGGATAAGATGGTTGGATGGCATCACTGACTCAATAGACATGAGTTTGAGCAATCTCCTGGAGTTGGTGATGGACAGGGAAGCCCGGCTTGATGCAGTCCATGGGTTTGCAGAGTTGGACATGACTGAGTGACTGAGCTGAACTGAACTGGTGCTTTTATACCTTTTTCTGTAAACTACCTTTGTAGGTCACATGCCCATTCTCAAAACTAGAGTATTTATATTCCTGATTGTTCTGTTGGGCTCTTCCTCTCCTAGGGGTATTAATTCTTTAATATACGTTAAAAATATCTTTCTCAATTTAACAAATACTTTTTATTATTTTTAATTGAAATTCAGATTTTTCTATTTTCTATAGACCAAAGAATCTTTCCATTTATAGCTTGCACTTTCTAATATCATTCTTAAAAATATTTCCTTTACTCCGATAAAGAGGAAAAACATATGAAAAGAAAAAAAAATTCCAAAGTCTCTTCCAGGCACTCTGTACTTTTAAGTAGATGTTTTGTTGCTCACTTCACTGGTGTGAGTTACATGGGGGTTCCCAGGTTGTAAAGAATTCCCAGTTGGTAAAGAATCTGCCTGCCAATACAGGAGATGCAAGAGATGCAGATTTGATCCTTGGGTAAGGAAAATCTCCTGGAGTATGAACTGGTAACCCATTCCAATATTCTTGCCTGGAAAATTCCATGGACAGAGGAGCCTGCCTGACTCTAATCCATGGAGTCACATAAAGTCGGACATGCCTATGCTCTGGGCTGGTGCACTGGGATGGCCCAGAGAGATGGGATGGGGAGGGAGGTTGGAGAGGAGCTCAGGATGGAGAACTCATGTACACCTGTGGTGGATCCATGTCAATATATGGCAAAACCACTACAATATTGTAAAGTAATTAGCCTCCAATTAAGATAAATTTATATTAAAAAAAGAAGAGTTGGACATGACTGACTGTGTGCACACACTTTCCCAAATGAATTTGGGTTTCCTTGCATTTGAATCGTTCATTTCCAATGATATGTGTGTCTGTTCTGGTCCCAGAAACACAATGTTTAATAACCACTATTTGGTAGCGTATTTTATTTTCTGCAAGTGCAAGGCACCTCTTATTATTCTGATTATGTAAAATTTGACTATTACTGCATCATCCTTTTGGATACTTTGTAGGAGTATTTTGTCAAACTAAGTTCTTCTGGGATTTTTATTGGAATCACTTTAAATTTATAAATTAACTTTTGGAAAAGATCCTGTTGCTGGGAAAGATTGAGGGCAAGAGGAAAAGGAGGCAACAGAGGATAGAATGGTTGGATGATATTGCCGACTCAGTGAACATGAGTTTGAGTAAACTCAGGGAGGTAGCGAAGGGTAGGGAAGCTTGGCGTGCTGCAGTTCATGAAGTTGTAAAGAGTCAGACATGACTTAACGACTGAACAACAAAACTTGTGGAAAAATATTTCTTCCCATACAGTAGAATTGCATATCCTCCCCTCCTTTTTTTCCCTCTCCTAGAGCATCATTCCCTATTTTTAAACCCCACAAAACCAGGTCACATCCTTCCTCTGGCATCTGGAAATATCAGGCCTGGGGCTGACAGCAGAGAAAAGGCTCATCTTTCTCGTTCCTGTCCGTCCTCACCATCCTTCTGGCATTGCCAAGGCTTTCCAGTGAGGACTGGGAGCTCTCTGTAAAAGTCTTCACAGCTGAATGAGAGCTGAACTTGGAACTCCAGCCCTGCCATGAGAAGGAGAGAAAACCAAGTCAATAGGTCCCTCCCACGGTCTTTGCTCTTACAGGAAATAAGACAATTTGCAGACGCTCAGCCCGCAGCAGGCTTCTCAAGGAAAACTGGCCAGAACTCATGGCGGCAGAACTGGTCATTTTCTTCCACCTCAGAGCAAATTCTTTTAGAGCAGCAGGAAATGAAATGGTATTCACACTATCAATTACCCCAGCTGTTTACCTAATGAACTCAGCTGCCGGGACAGCCATTTTCAAGACCAAAAAAATATAATAAGCCGATAGTAACCCTGCAGTAACAAGCACCTTGGCAAACTCAAGGTCTGAATTCAGGCGATTACAGTCTAGCTGCCAGGAAGATGCCATCCCATTACTGACTTATAATGCTATATTATTTATGGGGATAATTATGCGTTTCTACCCCTCAGGGGCCCAGAATCAGAGAAAGTAAGCAATTTATGCTTATTCATTCAGCATGTGAACCAATTTCAAATTAGAATAGATCTCTCCAAGATCTATTATACGAGGAGTGGGCATCCTGCTAGCTTTGGTCCCTACCCCAAAGATCACAGGGCCTTAGAGGGCATTGTGTGAATCAGTAGGAAGTTGTTTCTCCTAAGTTCAGTGAAACAAATTTCTGTTTTTGTCAGAGCAATTTTGCCTGGAACTCTCACTCCCCACCCTCAAATGTCAGCATCTTATGCCTGCTCTCTGAGCTCCTTTATAGTCTTGTGTGTATATAAATGAAACTTTAAAGAGCATTACATATATTCCACAGAACACGGCAAGGGCGTTATTATTCCAGATGAAGAAAGAGAGGCTCAGAGTAGTTAAACGACTTCTTTGGTGGACACAAGTTAATAATTTTCATTTCACTGAACATAATTCAATTGTTTATTAACCTAATTTCCTACCAGGCTTCCAAGTCCTTGAAATCAGACATTTTCTAGTGAGGTCTCAAATGCACTAGGCAGAGACAGTGGGAGTTTAATAATTGCTGTTGAATAGGAAGAAAATATTGAACCAGTTACTAAAGTATTGAAGTTGCTAAGATGCAGGGATCCAATCTCACTTCTCATAATTATTAGCCTTGTGAACGTGGCTCTATTACTTTTCCTGGATCTTCACTTTCCTCATCTCTAAAGGGGAGCTACTGATGCCACACACTACTAGATTGTCCTTTCTATCTTACAGGTTTGTGGTAAGAATGAAATGCAATTCAGTGTGGGAAAACATTTGAAATAAATCATGAAGCATAGATAAGATGAAATCCATGTTATTAAGTCCTTGTTAAATACTGCATGCTGCAGTCCACGGAGTCTCAAAGAGGCAGACATGACTGAGCAACTGAACTGACTGAAATACTTGTTAATAGGAGCTGACTGGTGGCTCAGTGGTAAGGAATCCCCCTGCCAGTGCAGGAGATGTGGGTTTGATCCCTGGTCGAGAAGATCCCCTGGAGGAGGAAATGGCAACCCACTCCAGTATTCTTGCCTGGGAAATCCCATGGACAGAGGCGCCTGGTGGGCTGCAGTCTGTGGGGTCACAAAAGAGTTGGATACGACCTAGCAACTGAGCGCAGCACAGCACAGAAACTGATTAGAGAAGAAGAGACCGTGATGAACCTTTTTTTTTTTAATCCCTCTTAGCATGCAGATCAGAGCTGTTTTCCTGAAATCAGTGTTTACTGAGTCTACTCCAGCGGATCTTTCATTTTGACCATCTGATCTCTATGCTCTGCACCCATTTGAGTGATGCAGTAGGAAGATCTGTGAATACAAAGGTAAAATAGTCAGATTAATACTTGTTTTGCCAGTAATATAGCATGTAATCAAATTACTTAAACTGGACTTCGGTTTTTATTTTCTTTCCTATAAAACAGTGATGATGATCATGTAGGTGATGACATAAATGGAGGGAGAGAGGAATGGGAGGCTATTGGCTAGATTGCCTCTAAATTATGCTGAAACTTTATTATTCTGTGATTCTACGATTCTATGATATGTGTGCTCTGAGGTTTCATTATTATGGTCAAACTAGAGTTTAGAGAAAGTGGTGTGAATAAGATGGGATGGGTAGAGTTTGCATCCTATGTATAAGCACACAGGGTCACTGATGAAGAATAAATCAAGAATATAGCCATTATTTTGTAATAAGTTCAAATGGTATATAATCTATAAAGACATTGAATCACTATGTGATACACCTGAAATTAATATAATATTGTGATTCAACTATACTTCAATAAAAAACACATGAAAAAGAATATCATGTCACCTTCTGCCCCTAGAAGAAAACATTTTGCATACAACAGTAGGAGGTAAGACCTGACCCAGGCTTGGACCTGCTTTCCCTGGGGCTAGAGTTAGACTTCAAATCTATCACCAAGTACCGTCTAATTGGATGGCTTCCTCCTTAAAGAACTCTTGGAGCTTTGGCAGCCAGGCCAGACCGTCAGAACCTGAGAATGGACTCCTTCAGTGAGGGTAGGGTACTCATGGGAATGTTGTCCCAGGCATAAGACGGGACTTTCTGAGGCCAGCACAAACTGTCAGCCCAAATGCTAGATTTTTCCTGCTCTGCCCACTTCTCCAGCTCTTTTTCCTTCTGGAAGTGTCCCCCGCTCCAGCCTTCTCCATGTCCCTAATGAGTATTGCCAGCTGTTGCAATTCTCCTGCAATATCTCTAAGAAATGCATCACCTTTTTCTGGCAGGCTTTGAACTTCGCTGCTTACTCAGAGGATAGGATCTAAAATAAAACTGGCTTACTTAGCAGTGGGAATAATACAAATTTCATAAAAATCAAAGTCCCATTTTCTCTGTTGTATTTCACATGAGTTTCATGCGATTCACACAAGTTGCCATATTTTACCTGAAGAAATTGATGCTGCGTGTGGGGAATAAAAAACCATGCATTCCAAGTTTTCCATGGAAGCTTTTCCTATATCGACCACGTTAGTGCACTTCCACGGGACTGGTTAGTTACAGACCCTGCTGAGCTCTGATTCATATTCATGGGAAGAGAAAACAAGCCTCTTAAGACATTCTTGAACTTAAGAGTGAAGAAAAATGCCTTGAGGAGACATTTCAGCTTCAGAGTACAGCTCAGAGACACCAGATCTATGAGAAAGCTGATGATGAAAGACAAAAACATTTTTTAGTCATGGATTTTATAAGCTAAACCCTGGGGATTAGTTCTTGGTGGTGGAAGACTGTGAGAAGCACATGGGCAAACAGAGTGATGAGCAATTTTAATGACCTTTCCTATGAATAAAATAGTTTTATTACTTTGTACCTTCGCTAAGGACAGGGGCTTAAGAAAAGGTGGACAGAGCAGAGAAAGATAGTGGGCTGTGACTTCACTGGTGGAAAATATATTTTCAAAATAATTGTGCTGGGCAGTGGCGTGCCACTGGAAGGGACTAATTTTTTTTTTTAATTGTAAATTACTGAGATCCAAACTCAGTTGGGGTCTCAGTACCGTCCAGCAGACTTCTCAGTTTTTTTTCTTTTAAACTGCTATCTTTCTTTGTTCCGAATGGCTAGTTCGAAGTTTCTCTACTTATCTCTAAGCACGCCATGCCCCTCCTGACAGATGTCCCAGAGATGACATTGGGTCCAAGTTCATAGTAAAAAGTAACAACCATCATGTCAGAACTCCCTTGATATTTTGCCTGCCACGTGCAAATTTACTGCCACTTGTGCCCTATTAGTCAGTTAGGACTGTGATAACAAAGCACCTCGAACTGAGTGACTTTGACAACAGAAATGTATTATCTTGCAGTGCTGGAGGTCCAAAGTCCATGATCAAGGATTGATTCTTTCTGAAGCTGCTACTGAAGGATCTGGTCCATGCTTCACTCCTGACTCCTGGTGGTTTGCTGGCCATCTTTGATGGCCTCTGCTGCATCACCTTGATCCCTGGCTCCATCTTCATATGTTGCACTCTTTGTACATGCGTGTCTGTGTCCAAATCCACTTTTTTTATAAGGACGCCAGACATAATGGATTAGGTGCCCACTGTACTCCAGTGAGACCTCATCTTAACTAATTATATTAGCAATGATCTGTTTCCAAATTATGTCACATTCCAAGGTACTGGGGAGGGTTAGGCCTTCAACATAAGGATTTTAAGGAGATGCAAGTTAATCCATAATGGGCATCCTACCCATTGTTTCAGAAGTTCTGTTCCTCTTCAGTGTGGCTACTCCTTCCACGGCTATTTTTGACATATAACCATTCCTGTCTCTTGAGAAACACAGGCACCTTTTCTATTTTCAATAGCTACAATTGCTCCATCTATACCAACTCTTTCCAATCATCACGTAAACAAGTTCACTGCTCTCCCAGCTCAAGAAACAAGTGCAGCAACATAAGCTTCCCATGACCTCACACCCACATCAGCTTTGCCCTTGCACTTTTCTACCTCACAGCCTACGTCAGCTCTCTGCATTGCTGTCTCCTCTTGGCTCAACTCGGTGCAACCTGGTTGCCTTTCTCGTCACATCACTGAAGCTGTTCTCATTAAGAACCATGGCTGGCTTCCTCTGTACTCATTGCAATGGCCTCAACAGGCTTCAGCTCACCTGACTTTTCATCATGACTTAACACTGGTGACCTACTCTAGAAGTGGTCATGTGCTTCCACCTCCACAGCTCCCCATTCTCCTGGCGCTGTATTGTCTTGGTTTTCTTCCTACCTCATGAGCTGCTACATCACAGCCCCTCTTGCTGGCTCATCTTTCTCTGTCAATCCCTTAAAATGTTAGCATTTCTCAGAGTCTCATCCTTGGTACCCTAGACACCAAAGTTCCCCGATACTCCAATGACCATCAGTAGGCTGTGACTCTCAAATATGTAATAGTACAAGCTTGGAGGGCTGTCCTGAGTTCCAGACCTAAGTATTTAACTATCTGTGGTCATCTTCAGGTGGATATCCACAGCCAGCTCAAACTCAGTTTAGTCTAAATTGAATTCATTACAAATTATTTGCGTCTATTTTTCTATCTATACCCAATACTCAGTCCTTGGTCCTGAAATTTCCCCCAGAAGTGTCTAAGCCAAAAGCCTTGGCTTCCTCTTTACTCTCTTCTTTCCTACACATCACATCCAACCACACCTACTCTTTATATCCTTTCTTGTTATCTTTTGGAATTCTCCAATTCTGCTTCTGGAAGTAGTTTATTTCAGGCTAAAAGCTGATGACTGAGATTCCGGGAATATCAGCCTGCTACTTCACCACCAACCAATCAGAGGAACATTACACACTCTGAGGCCCTCCCACCAAATTTTGCTTATAAAATCTTCTTCCCTGAAACCTATTGGAAAGTTTGAGCATGAGCTACCTCTTCTCACTGCCCTTGCAATAAACCATTCTCTGCTGCAAACTCTGACATTTCAGTTTGCTTAGCCTCACTGTGCACAAGGCATACAAACTTGGTCTTAAAGACAAAACTACATTTAAAAGCTGTGCATTTTATTGTGTACCTTTTTTTATACCTCTATAATTAAAACAAATTTTTTAAAGAAATTCCACCCCCCGCCACCAATGAGGACATACAGTCATAGGATCGTGAACTTGAAACAATGGTACAAGAGGAATATGATGAATGTGAATCAGGCTCACAGACACAAAATCAATGATTATCCTGCCTAGTTATTTAGGGAATGTGAACATCTCTTCTCTGCTACGTGTAAGAGAAGGCACACAAGTCATGAAGATTACTAATTATTGCCCAGTGAGAAACGGTGACCTTTTTAAAGTTTCTAGAGGCTCTTGTGTATAGGTTCTACATACTGAATCCAAGAAATAAGGGCTTGGGGCTGGGCAGACACATGCCCAGCTGAGGGTTTGAAGAGAAACAAAATGCTGAGCACTTCTTAGATGAGATATATATTCTGCAGCCATTTAGTCTACACGTATTGGCTAAATGACCACCCTCTTATCTCAGCAGAAAGGGTAAGATATCCCTGACGTTAGATGAGACAGGTTGGATTTTTGCAGTGTGATGGTTACATGCTTCCACGATCAGTCATACAGGCCTCCAGCCTGAAGTGCAAACCAGCCACCAATTCTCAATAGTTCTCTGAAGGCTAATGTACTGGCTTTCAGTCCAGAACAAGGTGTTGCTTATTAAATGCTCGAGAATCACAAATAGATACTTGTGGAAGAACAGATTGGATTTGGTCACTACGTAGATCAGAATGATCTGTAACTCACATTAAAAACAGATATTAAAAAAATATTGCCTTTGCCTACAGACTTTGTCCTAAAGGTCAAATGTATTGAGTGCTCATTATCCCAGCTTTGCCTCTGTGACCCTGGGCCTTCTGTAGTCAATGAGGCTCCTAAGTTCTGTAGTTAATGGGAGTCAAACCCAGGCAGATGTAAGATGGAGAAATGAGCTGAGATGTAGAGTAGAGGGAATTCTCCAGGCCTCCCGGCTGAGAGGAGATAGTGAGGGGAGACAAGGCAACCAGCCTGCAGAGTTCTGGGGCTCTAATGCAGCATTCTCTAAAGCTCCTCCCTGGCTTGTGCTATTTTTTTACTCTTGGAGTTTTCTGGCTGAATTCTTACAATCCAGTGTTTTTTGGCACTTGCAGAAGACAAGCCCCAAAACAACTGCCATCTTTCTAACTAACAGAATGATCATCAATACTTCACAGATAAGGAAAACAATATAAATATAAATACTATGTATATAAACCCTTGTGAATCAGTGATACAGTACAAATAGTTTAGAGAAGTTGAACAAGGAAATAGGCAGATACTTTGCAAAAGAAGAAATGCAAGTCTAATTTATACTAAATAGATCCGAGCATCACTCATGAAAAGTCTGAAGCAAAATGAGCTAGAGCTTTTCAGGTCTCAGTTTGGAGATGATTTGGAAAGTAGTCATGAGTGTTCAGTAAGACAAGGCTTGCAGGGTATTGGTCCATGCCCAAAGGTCCTGGATATTTGGTCTTGTCCAAAATGTCCATGAGCATATGTGGTCCACACCAAGTTGTAGAAATAGACAGTGGTGATGATTGTACATTTTGAACATAATTAATATCATTAAATTGTACACTTAAAATAGTTAAAATGGCAAATTTTACATTATATACATTTTACCACAATAAAAACAAATTTTGAAGCATGTGGGCAAAATATGTGGAAAAATGCTACAGAGTTGTATCAGGGAGTTAATATCAACATTATATTATTTTTTCCTGATTTTTGTGATGTTTGAGGTTATATTTTGTAATTTGTCATGATTTCTCATTTTGAACAAATTTTAATATTGTTTAATAAAAACCTAGATAGAGCCAAAAAGCAGCTGATATAGTTGTTACCCAAATGATGTGTGCGTGTGCTTAGTCACTCAATTGTGTCAAACCCTTTGTGACCCCCATGGAGTGTAGCCCAACAGACTCTTCCATCCATGGGGATTCTCCAGGCAAGAATACTGGAGTGGGTTGCCATGCCCTCCTCCAGGGGATCTTCCCAACCCAGGGATCAAACCCAGGTCTCCCACATTGCAGGCAGATTCTGAGCCACCAGAGAAGTCTGTCCCCAAATGATAAGCTTGAGGAATAGTTAAGTGATGTAACTCCCTCCATCTTGTTTACTTCTGCAGCATCCTTGGTCTGTGGGTACCAATATCCTCTTGTCATGGATGAGAGAAGTGAGCTCTGGAAATTAAGGCACTTGCATCCAGCTTCTAATCAGAAGATCTCTCTGACTTAGAAGTCTGTGGCTATAGTTGTCACTGCATGATGATGCCTCTGATTTGAAACTAGTTTAGGCTATAATATAGTTGAAGAAAATAAACTCTGTGCACATTCTATAGTTTTATTTTAAGCAAATATATGTGAAAACCTGAAAATCTTAGACTGAAAGCAATGAGCTTTCTCTCTGAAAGAAAAACTGCCATCCAACCCTGGCTAAGTCACTGAGAAGCCAGGGAGTGCAGGCAAAGCCATCTAGCTGCTTTGGGCCTTGGCGACAGCATCTGTAAAAGCCAAGTTGATAGTGTTTATTGAGTGACCACAAAGCTCAAGACCTTCATCCTTCCGAGTGAAGCTCCGAAGGGTGCGGAGGCAGCTCCTGGAGAACTCAGGATCTCATTGAGGAGACAGGCTCTAGTTGAGTGGAACAGACAGAACTGTAAAAGCTGGTGGAAGCCAGAAGACAGGCCATCAATTCTGTCTGGGGATGCAAAGCCTGACGGAGTGTGAGAAGGAAATTGATAGGCGTGTAACTGAGTCACCAGCCTTTGTTCCTCTGGGGCTTGGGGTTCGGGCTCCCAGAGGCAGTCAGTGAGATCGGTTCTTCTGGTGAACTGGCCGGGTGAAGCCCCTGCTTTGCTCTCTTGAGTTCTCTTTGTTAATGGTGAGTGGTCTCAAGCGCCTGTAAGTGATTCACAAGGGAATGGAGATGGGGGTGTCTGCTCTCCATCCTTTACATAGTCCACGGTCCATGGTGCTTTTGCGTGCGTGCACACACATACACGCTCCGGAAAGATGAAGAGCTTTGCTCTCAGTTCTCAGTAGAGGATCGGCACTGTACAGAGTGGGAGACAAGGAGGAGGCTGGCAGGGGATTCTCAGGCACAATTCAGGTCTCTGAAAGTCCTAATCCAGGGCCTCCCTGCCCCCACCATCCCACTGCTTCCACCAGCAGACCAGCTGTAGACTTTCTCTCACTTCCAGACTCCAGAGAGTAACCACTAGACTCTCTCTCTCTCTTCCCCCATTCATGGTTCTGCCCCTAAACCTACTTTCTTTCTTTAAATCTCTCCATCCCCCAGAGTCTTGACTGCCAAAGCTCTCAGGCTGGTCTTCCCTCACTGTTTCTCCTTGGTCTCAGAACACTTAGAGTGAGCTGTGAGTCACTCTATTCCCCTCTCCCTTTGTTTCTGCCATTGTTTGGGTGGAGGTAGCTGTGAGGGAACTTTGGGTCCGAAAAATGCAGGATGCTGAACGATCATTTTAAAGAAAGAGATTCTAAAAGGCAGCCTTTTTGTCTTCCCCTAACCTTTAATTACATCCAAAGTTATATTACCTTTATTTGCCTATTTTTAATTCTTGACTCCACCCCCCCCTCCAATTTGACTGCTTAAAGGACCACAGGACCATCCCAGCTCAGATACAAAGGAGAGAAGGTATTTTTGGCAGATAGAACAGACAGAACAAAGAAAACGAGATGGGAATGCACATGGTACATTGAAGGCATGGAAACAGTCTAACCTCTGCAGTGAGTAAGGTCCTGGCAGATAGTGGTGGGAAATGAGTTCTCAGAAGTACGTGAGGGTCATGCCGTGAAAGGTCCTGAGTGTTTCAATTAGACAGAGTGACTTTCTTTCTGCAGCAAATGGAAGATGACCATGAAAAGTTTCTGGACAATTAATGGTATGATTGTGTCTTTGTTTTGGTTACTACTGATAGTTGTGTAGAATGAATTAAAGGGAGAGAATCTAGGAAATAATGGTTTTGCTAATTAAACAAATACTTATAAATGGCCTACAATCTTCCAGGTACTATGCTAAGCACTGAAATAGTGAACAGAATGGACAAAAATTCCTGACTTCACAGAGTTTAAGAGTTATTGGTTGGAATACTGTGGACTTGTGGTTTTAAATGGAGCAATGACAGTCAAAATAAATAAGGAAGATATTTTGGACGTGCCATTAACAAAATGTAGAAACTTAGAGAATGAGAGAAGGTGATAATATAATCGACTAATTTTAACCAAGGTAAAATTCAGAGAATCACAAAGCTTTCTATAAATGTTATGTGGCTCAGCTGGTAAAGAATCCAACTGCAATGTGGGAGACCTGGTTTCGATCCTTGGGTTGGGAAGATCCCCTGGAGAAGGGAAAGGCCACCCATTTGAATATTCTGGCCTGGAGAATTCCATGGACTATATAGTCCATGGGGTCACAAAGAGTGGAACACAACTGAGCAACTTTCACTTTCAGACATCCTAAATATGAGCATCTTATAAGATATTCCTTGGTGGTATCCAGAGGCAGTTGGAAATGTGCCTGGAGTTTGGGAGACAGGTGAGAACTAGAGAGTTGAGAGACATCAGAATATAGGCGATGATAGAAGCCATGGGTAGAGATGGAGGCATCCTGAGAGAATACAGAGGGTGAGAAGAGGACATGAAGCTCAGAACTTTGGAGGAAACATACCTTCAGCATCAAAAGGCAAGAAATTAATGAAGAACCGAGAAAGATTAATCAAAGAAGTAGCAGGAGAATCAGGAGAGATGGATGCCTTGGAACTCAAAGAAGGTAAGTGTTTCAGAAAAAAGAGCAGAGCTAAGCACAGGAGGAGGTTTAAGTGGCTCAAAAGAAGATGGGGCCAGGATGGAAGCCCTAAGAATGCATGTTTGTTTGAGGAGAGAGAGGCAATGGGGACGCATGATTTTATAAAAGAGGCAATAGTAAAGGGAGGTGACAAAATACTGTAAGGCAACTCAGTACTTCTTAATTTGAATCTAGATTATTATAAAGAGTAGTTGAAGTGCTCTGTGACTTCCTCTGTGACATTTAACAATGTTTCTTTCCTATAATTTTCCCTATGAATCCTAAGAGATGAAATATAGGGGATGCAAAAGAATCAACTTCTTCCCAAGGTCAACAGGGAATGTTTAAAAGCAGTTTTGCTCTCAGTCCTCGCAGAGCTGAACCTGGGTCCCTCCCTTAGTGTCCATAGAAAGGATGTGAGAACCGTGGTGACTTCCCTGTGGTCCCAGCATCTGAGGACACGGCATGGATGTGTTTCTTTCTCACAGCAGCACAGGGACTTGGCTTCAGATGAAAGACAACCTTCCAATAAAGGCATCTTTGTGGTCAAGACATCTAGGAGCTTTTTGACTGCAGTGCTCTTGAACATCCTACAGAAAACAGGATCCACTGGCATTTCAGCATCAGTATCCCTAAGGCATCATACATCAGTAACTCATCTTCTTTGGATCAGAATAAACTGAGAGCTCTTCCCTGGACAAGGCCTGTAGGAGATTTAAGAGATTAATAATTCAAGCTTCCTCCTAGCCCCATGATGTCACAGCTTGATGCTGTCATAGGAACACCAAGGACCTCTCTTTGTTTTCTGGTGTCAGATTGCCTCTTCTTTCCTCCCATGACAGTTTTCAGTGAGTTTTGTGGCCAGCTCATATGAATTTATTTGTTCAAGTCTGCCCTCTTCAGTTTTCCACAGAGGTTTCAAAATTAAACATAACTGCCTGACCTTTTCAATTGGAAAAGTTCAGAAATTGGCCTGTTAGGGGCTCAGAGGTAATTCTGCCAGGAGCAACTGGGGCCTCAAAGAGTCAATGTAAATATTTTAATAGGTGAATAATCAGTCAGAGATCTTGGGCCAAAAAATGGCAAATGTGGAGCAAGACACAAGATGTCACATATAGACTCAATTTAAGAGGAAAGCAACAGAAGTGACATTTGTGAGAATAAACCTTCATCAGAAGAGGAGCTGACTGTTTTCACGGGAACTCAGAAGGACAAATGGAAGAAAGTGTGAGGGCCTCCGTTCAACCTGGAGTTTGCACTGCAAGTGCTACATCATCACAGGGGCCAAATTTATTATTTAAAAATTACTGAAAATTGTTTTCCAGCCTTATTCGATTTTTAGGGAGCACCAGCTACCAAGAAATGCTTTAATGAATGAGAGAGAAAAAAATATAAAGTCATAATTATGTGGCTTGAAAATCCCTCAGAAATCTAGTATCTAAGAGAAATAAACAAAATGGAACTGACTGTAGCTGAAATGTTCATCATGAAAGTTCTATAAATAAAGAAGTGTGTGAGAATGGAGAGTGAAAAATAGACCCATACATCCACGGCTGATTGATTTTAACAAGGGTGCCAAGACCATTCAACAAGGAAAAAATAGTCTCTTTAAGAAATGGTGCTGGGACAGCCGAACACCTACATGGAAAAAAATGGATTTGAACACTTATGTCACGTTATATACAAACGTTAACTTCAAATGGATCAACGTCCTAGATAGAAGAGCTAAAACTCTTAAAAAAAAAATAGGTGTAAATCTTTGTGACCTTGGAATTAGCTGGTGGCAGCTGGTAAAATATTCACCTGCAATGCAGGAGACCTGGATGTGATCCCTGGGTTGTGAAGATCCCCTGGAGACGGGAATGGCTACCCACTCCAGGCTTTCTGGCCTGGAGAATTCTATGGACTATGTCCGTGGGGGTTGTGAAGTGTTGGACACTACTGAGCAACTTTCACTTTTTCATTTTCTAAGATATGATACCAAAAGCACATACAAAAGAGAAAAAATAAATAGACTTCACCCAAAATTGGAAACTTTTACATCAAAGGACATTATCAAGAAAGTGAAGACAAACTACATGTGGGAGAAAATATTTGCAAATAATATATTTGATAAAGGCCTGGATATGCAGAATATATAAAAAAAACTTTATAACTCAACAGTAAGAAGATAAACAAGCTAAGTTTTTAAATGGCATAAGGACTTGAATAGGCATTTCTCAAAAGAAGTGATCCAGATGTCCAGTAAGCATGTGAAAAGCTGCTCAACAACATTACTCATTAGGTATATTAAAATCAAAACCACAAAGAGATACCACTTTTCATTCACTAGGATGGCTAAAATCAAAAAACAAGACAATATCAACTGTCAATGAGAACGTGAAGACACTGGTATCCTTGTTCATTGCTGCTAGAAATGTAAAATAGTACAGCTGCCGTGAAAACAATTTGGTGCCTCTTCAAAAAGTTAACCATAGCATTATCAGGTGACCCAGCAATTTCACTCCTAGGTATATATCTAGAAGAATTAAAAACAGATAAACAAATACAGGTACAAGTATAGTCATAGCAATGCTATTCGCAGTAGCCAAAAGTAGTCCAAAATCTGGGACACAACCCAAATGGTCATCAGTGGATGAATGGATAAATAATTGTGGTATATACATATAAGAGGATATTAGTCAATCATAAAAAGGAATGGATACATGTACATGTATATGTATGGCTGAGTCCCTTCACTGTTCACCTGAAATGAGCACAATATTGTTAATTGGCTATACCCCAATACAAAATGAAAAGTTAAAAAAAAGGAAAACAAATGAAATATGAACATAGGCTATAGTATGGATGAATCTTGAGCACATTATGCTAAGTGAAATAACTTGGGCACAAAAGGTTACATATTGTGTGATTCCCTTTATATCGAATTTTCAGAATAGATGAATCCATAGAAGCAGAAAACAGTTTAGTAGTTGCCTGGGGCTTGGGGGACAGGAGATTAGGACATAACTGTATATTGGGCATGAGGTTTCCTTCTGGGGGATGAGCACATTTTGGAACTAGATAGAGGTGATGATTGCACCATATGGTAAATATGCTAATGCCACTGAAGTGTTCACTTTGAATGGTTCATTATATTCTGTGTGGCTTTCACCTCAAAACATTTATAATATTTTTTACTGTGGTAAAAGTCACATAATATAAAACACGCTATTTTAACCCTATTTAACTGCACAGTTCAGTTGTACTAAGTGCATTCATATTGCTGTGCAATTTCACCTTTAAAGAATGTTTCGCCTTCTTAAACTGAAAGTCTGTCTCTGTTAAATACTCACTCCCCATTTCTCCTCCCCAGTCCTCCACACCCTGACTCCTAGCATCTACCACTGTACTTTCTGACTCCAAATTTGGCTATTCTAGGTATCTTGTATGAGAGGAATCAAACAGTATTTGTCTGCACCTAAGCTGAAACTCCAACATTTTGGCCACCTGATGTGAAAAGCTGACTCATTTGAAAAGACCCTGATGCTAGGAAAGATTGAGGGCAGGAGGAGAAGGGGATGACAGAAGATGAGATGGTTGGATGGCATCACTGACTCGATGGACATGAGTTTGGGTAAACTCTGGGAGTTGGTGATGGACAGGGAGGCCTGGTGTGCTGCAGTCCATGGGATTGCAAAGAGTCAGACATGACTGAGTGACTGAACTGAAATGAACTGAATGTATATTGGAATGCATTTTTAAGATTAACTTAGTATATTTCCTGGGGCTTCCCTGGTGGGCCCAGATGGTGCAGAAGATGCAGGTTCAATCCCTGGGTCAAGAAGATACTCTGGAGAAGGGAATGACTACTCACTCCAATATTTTTGCCTGGAGAATCCCATGGACAGAGGAACCTGGTGAGCTATAGTCCAAGGGATTGCAAAGAGTCAGACACGACTGAGCAAGTAACACTTTTTCAATATATGTCCTACAAACAGATTGTACCTTCTTTCCTGCCCTGTGCTATGCAGTGGGTTCTCATCAGTTATCTGTTTTATACAGTAACTGTGTATATGTAAATCCCTATCTCCTAGTTTATCCCACTTCTTCTTCCCCCCTTGGTGTCCATGCATTTGTTCTCTAAGTCTGTGTCTATTACACTGTTGGTGGGAATGTAAACTGATACAGCCACTATGGAGGACAGTATGGAGGTTCCTTAAAAAACTGAAAATAGAACTACCATATGACCCAGCAATCCCACTCCTAGGCATATACCCAGAGAAAAACATAATTCCCAAAGATACATGCACTCCAATGTTCATTACACCACTATTTACAATAGCCAAGGCATGGAAACAACGTAAATGTCCATCAGCAGAGCAAGGGATAAAGAAGATGTGGTACATATATACAATGGAATATTACTCAGCCATAAAAGGAATGAACGTGTGTCATTTGCAGAGAGATAGATGGACCTGGAGAGTGTCACAGAGAGTGAAGTAAGTCAGAAAGACAAAAAAAA
Organism: Antilocapra americana; assembly: GCA_007570785.1. NCBI lineage: Eukaryota > Metazoa > Chordata > Mammalia > Artiodactyla > Antilocapridae > Antilocapra > Antilocapra americana. Next base: position 403,593 of record ML660218.1, on the reverse strand, counting down.
ATTTTTTTAAATAGAGAGGTATAGTTCATAAAATTGAAATCACAAATTCCATACCGAACAACTTGGAGCATCTCTTTCAGGAAGCACTCAGACCTTGTAATGTAAAGAAATATATTTCCATAAGGCTTGGCCCAAGCCAATACTTCAGGTATTATGAAATTGCTTTTGAGACTTTTTCCTCTGCATTCCATCCCATGGAGGCTGTGGGTGGGTTCAAGGAAAATCCTTCTCTCAATTTCATCCTCTCAGGAAATCTCATGCATCTCATATGCCTTTAGCTTGGGACTCCACAGAATGATAGCAGGCAGTAAAAGGCTCATCAAAAGCCAGTAAACACATTCCCACTATAGCCGTGCACTTCCTCAAGACTCTATTACCTTTCTGGGAAGCATTACGAGTGTTCCTGGGCAGAACTCCTTCTCTGAGCGAGCTGAGCTAGCGCGTGCTATTCGCCTCGCTGCTCTAGGCCACTTGTCAAAGGCTCAGTGGTAGCAGAGTGCCTCAGGCGCAAGGCTTATCAATGCGGTGCACCTGGTGGAAGTACCTCCGCCAGGTAATATCATGTCTCTCGCTCAGTACAAACGGATTGCCGTTCTTTGGTCACTAAACTGAGTCTGACTCCTTTGCGACCCCACGGACAGTAGCCCACCAGGCTCCTCTGTCCGTGAGATTTCCCACACAAGAATACTGGAGTGGGTTGCCATTTCCTTCTCCAAGGGATCTTCTCAACCCAGGGATCAAACTCGCTTTTCCTACATTGTCAGGGGGATTCTTTACCACTGAGTTACCAGAGAAGCCTACAAATGTATTAGTTTCATTGTAATAGTGTGTGTTTTGGGGGAGGGGGCAGAATACAGTTGCTTGTGGAAGCCTCTACATGAACATGGATCCAATCATCTCACCAGAGAACCTCCGGTCAAGCAAGGCCTGTGGGCATATCAGTCTTGCTGCCACAGAATGTCTGTCCTTCAGAGAGTAAATGTATATTTCAGAAACCAATGCATTGAACCCAATTTCGCCTTTGAAATAAGTAGGCGGCCTCTCTGAGATGGAGGCAGGGAGGAGCTGGAGAAAAGTATTTGATGAACAATGACTCACTGGTTTCTGGAGGACTGTGGCATCCAGGAGGAAAAGAAAACCACCTACTGCTCAGCATACAGCTGTGGTTCTGTTGCTCCAGACGGGCTGTGGCAGCATCCTTCTGAGATGGGGAAAGAGACAGGGAGTAGGGAAAGGCAATAGAGGAAATGCAACCACTGAAGCAGAAATATACTTTGCTGTGCAAATCCAGAGTCAACTCAAAGACTTCAATTTTTCTCTTCATATTGTTGTAGCCACGCGCTCTGGGAAGCAAACTCACTCAGGACAATGCAGATAGTGAAGTGCAGTTTATTTCACCGGTGGGCCCAACGCAGTCTCCTCTTAGCCAAGGAGCCCGACCAGCATTTGTGAGGATCTTTTATACCCATGTGTACGTGTCCAAACCCACCACCCCAAATCACCCGAAACTTACATAAACAAAGGAAAGGTAAATACAATCATAATAATGCCATCGTTCAAGTATCATGTGTTAGAACAGTCAATAATCAATAAGCCCGAGGTTACATTCCAAATAGTTAATAATCGATAAGCCGAAGGTTACTATCAGAAAGTTTATGACCTGTCTGGAGCCAGGGTTTATGACCTGTCCGGAGCCAGGGGTGATTAGTGCATGTTTTCTCTTAGGTGTTGAGTATCCTGGATATAATCTTTGAGATTCCCCTGTCCAGAGGGGGGTCTTATCCCTCCATTGTAATTTCCACAGGCACTAAGCACAGAGTTCAGAGTCCATTAGAGAGGTGCCCAAGCATGATCAGCATGAACAGGCTTGAAATGGAGATCGGGCCCTATGAATTCCTTCTTCAATATGAGCTCTCTCTGACAAATGTCTGATTGATCTGAAGGTGACTTCAGAACCCCGTGTGGCATGTCTCTGGTGGTGGTGGGACTGGAAGTGTCTGGGTGTGAGCTGGGTCATTAGAGTTTTCCTTCCTAACACTCACAACAGTTGTGTCTGACTCTTTGCAACCCCATGGACTGTAGCCCACCAGGCTCCTCTGTCCACGGGATTTCCCAGGCAAGAACACTGGAGTGGGTTACCATTTCCTTTACCAGGAGACCTACCCAACCCAGGGATCAAACCCACATCTCCAGCATCTTCTGCATTGGCAGGCAGGTTCTTTGCCACTGGGCCACCAGGGAAGCCCAGGACAGGGTGAGGGTTAATTTATTTAACCTAAAATTTGAGATCTAATGTACTCCGATTTCACTGAGCCCATAGCACACCTTGGTTCTGGAAGCCTCCAAAGACCTTGTAGTTTATCTCTTCCACTAAACCCTCAGGGGAGGGGCTGCTTTGCGTGTGTGTGTTTTGTTAATGTGTTTGTGATTGTTTTCAATTAATACCTATATTGGGCCTTACTAGCTCAATAGAAATAATTTCATTGGCTTCCTCTTATCTCATCTAGTTGATTCTTCTGAGGAAAGCTACCATGAAAACAACTTGACTCAAGTGTGTGATTTTGATAAGAAAAGATGAGAAGCTGGAGTCAGGGGTGTAGGCAACACAGAGCAGTGGGAGCTGCCAGAAAGTGGGTGCATTGTCACAATACAATTTTAAAACTGTAGCAAAATCAATATAAAGTCACTAAATATTTTATCTCCATGTACCTGCAATTTTCAACCATGTCAATATTAAAATACTCCTCTCCCCCCGGGCAAATCAAACCACTGGCTTGAGTGTTAATATATGACTATGTTTAGCATGTTCCTGTAATGCTTACTGTAAAATATTTTAAAATGTAGAAACACAGAATGTGTGCATGCATGCTCAGTTGTGTCCAACTCTTTGGGATCCCATGGACTTGTAGCCCATGAGGCTCCTCTGTCCATGGGATTTTCCAGGCAAGAATACTGGAGTGGTTTGCCATTTCCTTCTCCAGGGGATCCTCCCGACGCAGGGATTGAACCCACGTCTCTTGCGTCTCCTGCATTGGCAGATAGATTCTTTACCACTGTGCCATGTGAGAAGCCCATAGAAATAGAGTATTAAGAACAAAACGCAGCTTAGATATTCTTTCATTCTCCATTACCTTCTTTTATTATGTGTCCACAGCTACAGATGATGTTTACCAAGGCATGCCCCTTGTCCTTGAGAAGCTTGTACTGCCAGAGAAAGAGAAATCATGACTTTCTCAGGGTCACATGGAACGTTAAAACACTGACTCAAAGCAGGACGGTGATCTTTTCGAACAACCTTCCCTCCTTGAGGGATTTAGAGAAGGTAGGACCGCACAAATGACAGGGCCCTGAAACACCTTCCAACCTTTGACCCCACAAAAAAGTTTAAAATTCTTAGTATCTTCATGAAAAATGTGTTTCGGGTTTCGCATTTCCCCTTGGTATACAGATATTTCCTGGAACTTGGCAATGGCTCCTCCCACCCCACCCCCCCAACCCCCTACCCCCACTCAGTATAGGGATGTTTTTCCAGCAGCACATTTTGAAGTTTCTGCTTCCAAGTTAGTCTTAACAGTTGTCTCCCCAGGTGCCTGAGCTGAGCCCTCCCTCTCCACACTACATACACCACCTCAAATGACTTTTAATTAAATCCAACTCAGTCAGTCGTGACTTATGCTTTGTGCTTCTGTTTTCTACATCTGAGGTTCTATTTATAAACCATTTAGTCATATGGGCCACTGGATTGGGGCCCTAATTAGAGCTGTGCATTACAGTGTGGTGGTCCCAAACCTGGCAGCTCGTCCTCCAAGGCAGGCTCATCATTGCTTGTGGAGTGCCCGCTGCACTCGCTTCCCCAGGTTTGTGCGTTGATTGCCTCTCAGAATGCACGAGACGGAAGAGCTTGCACACTCCAGCCTCAGTGACTGGAGCTGGGCTTGGGGAAGGTCCCCGGTCACCACGCAGGGCTCGGATACCCTAACCGTCTCCTGGCGCTAACCATCTTCAAGGTTAAAGCCCATTTCTCCTCCCGTTTTGGATGGAGGCCAGGATTTAAATAAAAGAAAGAATGAGAAAAAGAAATCAAATAGAAATCCAGCCACAGCAGTCAAGGGCAAGTGAAATTGGTTTTAAAGGTCTGGCTTCCAGCCACAAAAACAAAGCGGGTTGAGGTGGAAACTGTTGCTGTTGGTAAAATCCAAGCCTGTAATGAGAACGTGGACAAAAATGCTTCATTTTTAGCTTGGCTGGTGTCCTGAAGACTAAGGCAGTGACGCATTCTTTGAAATTAAAAAAAAAAAAAAAGTGCTCCCGGAGTAGTTCTGTCTGCCTAAAACTTGAGCAAGAGGTACTAAAATCAGGACAAAATGGGAGGGTGGTGGGAGGAAGAACACAGCTTGAATCCTTCAACTCCACATTGCTCTTATAGTGTTTGATTTCTCTAAAGTCACACACTTTGCACGGTGTAACTAGCATGTCCAAATTTAGACATCATAACCCCACTTTTGCAATTGACTGAAAACAATGTAAGAGCTATTGACAGGCAACAGCCTGAATTCAAGTGTTAGCTTTGCCACTTATTAGCTGTGTGGCTTCAGGCAAATTGCTTGACCTCTCTGAGCCTCAATTTGTTCATCTGTAAAATGGGAATATACGAATCATTTATAGATAATAAGAACTGAGGCATATAAAGTGGTCCAAGGCAATATTTGCACATAGTAAAATCAATATAAATTGTTTTCTTTTGTTATTAAATATTAATATTTAAGCTGCTTCTCTTAAAATTTCCTCAAAAATCATCTACACAAAATATTCATGTGCCAAAAAAATGAAACTTGAACCATATAATATTATATACAAAAATTAATTCCAGGTAAATTATAGCTATAAATAATAAAGTCTCTTCATAAATCTAGAGGAAAATGAAAAGAAAATGTCATTAGTACTGTGAGGTAAGGCAAAAAGATTTTAAGGAGGACGTAAAAAGTATATACTATAAACGTTATCAAAAAATTAGACTACTTAAAGATGAAGAATTTCTTTAGTCGAAAACATATTGAATGAGGAAAATGCAAGCTTTTGCAAGAAAAAATAGTTGCAACCGTACAAAGGAATCATATCCAGAATGTACAAAAATTCCTGCAACTCAACAAGAAAATATCAGCCAGTGCAATAGAAAATTGGACAAAAGACTTGCAGACACCTTAGAAAACATAATTTCCAAATGCTCCAAATAAAAAGATGTTCAACATCACTAGTCACCAGACACATTTAATTGTTAACCACGTTAAAATCCTTTATATACCTGATCAGAATGGCTTAAAAAAAGATGCAATGTGCACATTGTACATAATGCACTGCTGTATTTAAAATGGACAACCACCTAGGTCCTCCTGTATAGCATAGGGAACTCTGCTCAATGTCATGTGGCAGCCTGGATGAGAGGCAAGTTTGGGGGAGAACAGATACATGTATATGTATGACTGAATTCTTTTGTTGTCCACTTGAAACTGTCACAACATTCTTAGTTGAGTTTACTCCAATATAAAATAAAAAGTTTAAAAAATATGCAAAATATGAAGTGCTGGTGAGTATGCGTAGCAATTGGGACTCACATACTACCGATTGAAGGGTACATGGAAAGAACTGTTTTGGAGAATTGTTCAATAGTATCTACTAAAACTGATCCTGTGTGTCCCCTGTGACATGGAAATTTTACATCTAGATTTTTATTCATAGATATGTGCCCCCAAAGATATGTATAAGCCTGTTCATATCAGCATTATCATTAATAGAATAAATTAGAAAGAATTCAAACTCCAACAGTATAATGAATGAATAAACTATGACAAATTATTTATCCTACAATGAAATACTATAAAATAGCAATACAAATGAATGAACTATTGTTATATACAGCAATGGGGAGAAATCTCAAAAAAAATAAGCCAGATGCATAAAATAGTAGCACTGACTGGTTCAATTCATATAAATTGAACAACAATTTATAAAACAAACAAATATATGATATTAGAAGTTAAACCTATGGCTGACTCATGCTGATGTTTGGTAGAAGTCAGCACAAGACTGTAAAGCAAGGGGCTTCCCTGGTAGCTCAGCTGGTAAAGAATCTGCCTGCAATGCAGGAGACCCTGGTTCAACTCCTGTGTCGGCAAGATCCGCTGGAGAAGGGATAGACTATGCACTCCAGTATTCTTGCGCTTCCCTGGTGGCTCAATGGTAAAGAATCTGCTTTCAGTGAGGGAGACCTGGGTTCAATCCCTGGGTTGGGAAGATCTCTTGGAGGAGGGCATGGCAACCCACTCCAGTATTCTTGCCTGGAGAAACCCCATGGACCGAGGAACCTGGCGGGCTGCAGTCCATGGGGTCACAAAGAGTCAGATACAACTAAGCTTAGCAGAGCACTATAAAGCAATTATCCTTCAATTAAAAATAAATAATTTTAAAATAAAAAAAAAAGAAGTTAGGATGGTGGCTATCTTTAGGGAGAGGGGTTAGTTATCAGACGAGACAAAGAGTGGGGAGCTACTGGGATGCTAGTAGTGTTTTATTTATTCAGTGATGGTTTCACTGATGTGTTCCTTGAGAAAATTCATTGAACACACATTCATGATTTGTATACTTCTTTGTAAGTATGTTATAATTCACTAAGGAAATTTACTTGAAATTATTAAGGCTATGGAATCCTAACAAATATTAATAAATCTGCTAAACAACAAATTTAACCCTTCAGGTCTTAACATTTGGTTATAACCAATTTACCTCTAAATTGATCTGAGCGTGTTTAAGTATGTGTGTGCGCAGTGCTAGAATGTAAGTTCCATGAAGACAGGGCTTCTTTTTTTTTTTTAATTTTTATTTTTTTTTATTATTGTTTTTGCCATACATTGTCATGATATCACCATGGGTTTACATATGCTTCCCCTCCGGGTCCCCCCTCCCTCCTCCCTCCCCCCCGGGAAATCTCGCTGCACCAGTCCAGAGCATCAATCCTGGGCTGGCGATTGATTAGACACATGACAATTAACATGCTTCAATGCCCTTCTCCCATATCATCCCACCCTTACCCTCATCCACAAAGTCCACAAGTCTATTCTATACATCTGCGTTCCTTTTGTTGTCTCCCATGTTGGGAAGACAGGGCTTCTTAACATGATTTATTCTTCCTGTCTCTGGCTGCTTCGACGGCGTTTGATATGTAGTAGACAATAAATATTTGTTGAATGCATGAAAGAAAAAAATACCTTCATTTGATAAGTTAGACAAAAGTTCATTTAATACTGTATTTGTGGACCTGGAAAATAGAGAGAATTTCTTCCCAGGAGGTATATATATTATGATTGATCTACTTTTATGTTTTCTCCAGCCAGTTTTTCTCAAGCAGGGTTCATAATTGGAGAGGATGATATATGAGGTACAGTCAACAGTGGGAACCAGCATGTGAAGCCACGAAACATAAAGGAAATTAATTTCCAAGCCCCCCAAGATATCTCCGTATCTATCACTTAGAAGAATACATACATTCCAGTAAAGACAAGTCTAAAGCAATTGCTTTAGTAAAAGGAAATCTATTTTCCTATCGGAACTCTCAGAAGCTAAATGGATGTTTTCACAGGAAAAAGTCCTACAATAAATGAGAATTAAGAAAAGTCTTTTAGTGGAAAAAGGTACAAGATGAGGGGTGATCAGCTTCAAGACTTACTAGGGGCTACAGGACCTGTGACAACTAGAGTTTGCTTTCTGGTTGCTGTCATTCCCACCTTGTTTGTTTGTTTGCACAAATTTCCCAGTCTTAGCATTATCTGTACTCAATCAGGGAACACATTCCTGTGAGACTCTGACTTCTCTCTCTCCTCTGTAGGTTTGGGTACTTTTTGTATAAAACGAAGCTGGACTGTAATAGCATGCTTCACCTGTACCAATAATGATGTCACATTCTAGCTTGAAAACCCCTCAAGTCTGAAGTTAAAGGTTGTATGAAAGAAATTTCTCATGTGGTAGATTCAAAATCAGGTCAATCAACCTTCATTTTCCTACTGGCTGAACTTGTACAGTTTGCCTGCAGAGGTTCTAAAGCAATTGAGTCAGAGTGCCTGAGGGAACCACCTCATCCGAAATGGTTTCAGCATCTCATGAGAACAGAGGAGAGTCAGGTCAGAGACTGAACCCATGTCTGCTACTCTTGTTTAGGGCGTGACCATGAGCTTCAGTTTCCTCATTTGTGAAGCAGATCAAAGTTCTAGCTTGATGAGTTAGTGATTTAGTGTATATGCCCCACAGATTAGCAGCTTGGTGAGTGGTACCATCTTATTCATTATTGTCATCATCACCGTTTTCATCATCACCATTTTCATCCCAACAGCCAGAAGGCAGCCAAGTCCTGTGAACCCAATGAATCAGCAGTTACTGCTGGTTGCCATCTGGATATCAGGGACCTTGAATTTAGTTTCCTTCTAGCTGGCTAAGTTCAGCAGCCTGACCAGAGGCATTAATCAGTTGAATAGACTGGCTATGAGGAATGCTGTTTCTGGTCCTGTGGTTGAAGAGTAACTCATGACTGTGCTTCATATTTTCATCTGCAAAATGGGGACGAGCACCCACTTCCCCTCTCCTCAGCCAGCATTTCAGCATTGCCCATCTTGGAAACTGGCTGTGGAATAAGCAGAATTAGCAAGGCCGGCAGCAGGGAGGTAGGAAGGCCCTTGGGTTGCTGGTTGGAAGCTGAGAGCTGGAAATAATTCTCTCTGATCTATTGCCTGGAGAACACCATGAGCCAGCTGGCCTGAGAAGATAAGAGAACTGTTCTTCTCCGGCCTGGGTGGTGCTGTTACCTAACAAGGAGTTGGGCAAGATGCTTAGGGAGCAGGACTTTTACTGTGTGCCAAAGTCTGCCCGCTTTTCATCTGGATTCCAATTTTTATCCTTTGCCACATTTGAAACATTATTTTAGATGTTCCCCAGAGGAAGGGACCACAGTTTCTCCAGTTCTTTTCAGACAATTTGTTCTAAGTGTAAAAGATTGAAGGTGGAGGGCGGGAACAGACATTAAATTAGCCAAATTTGAGACTGAACAAAAAATGCTGATATTTAAAAAACATGACTCAGAGTCAGTAGATGTGCCTAATTGTTCTAATGCCCTGCACCCCTTCCTTGGTCTGTTTGTATGCTTGCTCTTGCAGTCACACTCTGCCTGAATAGAAGCAGAGTCTGGAAAACTAAGAGAAAGAAGAAAAAGTTGTTGGTTTTCACCCTGCAGGATGGTGGCATAAGAATGGAAATGAGCACTATGATGGGCAGTGTTGTGTCAACATGACTAGGGTATGGTTCCATTTGTTGGCTCCAAGACCTATCTAGATGTTTGCAGTAAAGATATTGTTTTTCAACTTGATTCACATTTAAATCAATGTGAATTGATTTAGCTGACACCAATTTCAGTGTGTGAGTTTTCCACACACTGGTACTGAGCAGTTCCCTGGTACCAGCTGAATGTCCTACAATTTAACTCAATTCTGATATTATCCACCTGGAGATAGAGTCAGATTCCATAGAGTAAGGGCTTAGTCCCACCAGACTGCTCCTCCTCCCAGAGGTCAATGGCAAGTCCAGGCTGTTGTCTGTGCCTCTGATCACCTGGATATAGACTAGAAGTTCCCACAATCCTCTCCTAGAACTCAGAGCAACATTTTACTTACTAGATTACAGGCTTATTATAGAAGGATATAGTTCAGGAACAGCAAGATGGAGAAGAGATGAAGACCAGGGAGGTGGGAAGGAGTGGAGAGCTCCCATAGCCTTTCCTGGTGCACCCTGGCCTCTGGCAAAGGGCTCCTCAAATCTCCATGAGTTTACCAACCCAGAGGCTCTCAGAACACTGCCCTTTTGGGTTTCTAAGGAGACGTCATGACGCAGGCAGGATTGATTAAACCATTGGCCATTGGTAGTTGAACTCAATCTCTAAACCTTCTCCCTCCACCAGAGGTCAGGGTGCGTGAGTGTTCAGTTACTTCAGTGGTGTCCTACTCTTAGCAACCCTCTGGACTGTAGCCCTCCGGGCTCCTCTGTCCATGGAATTTTCCAGGCAAGAATAATGGAGCGGGTTGTCATGTCCTCCTCCAGGTGATCTTCCTGATCCAGGGATTGAAACTGCATCTCTTGCGTCTCCTGCATTGCAGGTGGATGCTTTACCCACTGAATCACTTGGGAAGTCAGGGAGTTGGACTGAAAGTTCCAACCCTCTAATCGCATGGCTGCTTCTTCCAGTGACAAGCTCCCATCATTAGGTAGCATTTAAACAGCCACTTCTTCAACATAACAAAAGATACCTTTATTGCTCTGATCACTTACAGGAATCTCAAGGGTTATAGGAACTCCATGCCAGGAAGGGGTTAAAAACCAAATATATTTCTTATTATAAATCACAGTATCATAGTAGACTTTGAATAAAACAGATCACTCTCTATAATGTGGGTGAGCCCCATCTAGTCAGTTGGAGGCCTTAAGAGTGAAGACCAAGGCTTTCCAAAGAAGGGATTCTAATACTGCAGCCTAAAACCCTGCCCTACCAGAGTGTACAGCCTGCTACCCTGCATATTTGGACTCTAGACTGTAACAACTACACGTGTTTGGATATCATCTTGTATCAGTTCTGTGTCTCTGGAGAACATTGATTAATACTAGCATCTCACTCTTAAAGCAAAAGGGGAACAAGCTGGCTCCCAGGAGGTGTGATCACAGGGCTGCCAAAAGATGGCCCATCCCCAGACATGGCCCCTCCTCTGTTTACCCCTAGGTCTACAAGTCAGCCTGCACATTTGTATTGGAGAGTCACTGAGAGGGATACCGTTACCTTAGAAGGCCATAGAAGATCTTTCTCTATCAGGCCATTGTGTGTGTGTGTTAGTTATTCAGTCACGTCCAACTCTTTGCAAGCCCACCAGGCTCCTCTGTCCATGGAATTCTCCAGGCAAGAATACTAGAGTGGGTTGCCATTCTCATCTCCAGGGTATCTTCCTGACCCAGAGATGGAACCTGAGTCTCCTGCGCTGCAGGCAGATTCATTACTGTCTGAACCACCAGGGAAGCCCTATTCGGCCTTTAGCTTGACAAATTACTCAGATTAGCTACCTGGGCATTGAACCTCGAAAAGAGAGACATAATACTGACTCCTGATAATGGAGTCCTATTCTGATATTCACAAGCCCTGAGGGTCTGGGGCAGAGAAGGGAAGTCCAAAGAGTAGAAAACAGGCTTCCCTGGCAGCTAAGATGGTAAAGAACCTGCCCACAATGCAAGGGACCTGTGTTCCATCTCTGGGTCAGTAAGATCCCCTGGAGAAGGGAACAGCTACCCATTCCAGTATTCTTGACTGGAGAATCCCAAGGACAGAGGAGCCTGGGAGGCTACAGTCCATGGGGTCACAATGAGTCAGACATGACTGAGGGACTAATACTTTCACTTCACTTCAAAGAGCAGGAACAGGAGTTAGAAGGAATCTTGGGGAGGAAGGTGAAGAGATTCCAAGACAGTATGTTTTGCTTAGTAATATTATGAATCATCAGTATGATAATATTAATAAAACTCAGCTTGGCCATCCTGTCACTGGAGACAGATCTCAACATGCACACATCCATGGGCAGCAGTGGCAAGCTGGGTACCAGAATGGCAGAATGTAGCCCACAACCTTGACCACTTCTAGCCCCAACTAGTCATCCAAGCAAGGAGCTGGATAACCCTACAGCTATACTCAAGGAATTTGCCTTCTTGATATGAGAAAAGGCAGCTCAGAATCTTTCAACTGACCTAACTTCTCCCCTGGATCTCATCCCTGGGAACCTAGACCTTATACTACAGTGGGATTTTGCTTGGCAGTAAATGTTTTCCTAATACTTCTCAATCTTTGCTTGCATGCTCAGTTGCTCAGTCATGTCTGACTCTTTTTGCAGTCCCATGGACTATAGTCTGCAAAGCTCCTCTGTCCATGGGATTCTCTAAGCAAGAATATTGGAGTGGGTTGACATTTCCTCCTCCAGGGGATCTTCCCAACCCAGGGATCGAACCTGTATCTCTTGCATCTCCTACATTGTAGGTGGATTCTTTAATGTTGAGCCACTGGGGAAGCCCTCTCAATCTCTGGTCTCTTAATATTCTTTTTCTCCTCAAAAATAGTTTCCATTGATTCAGTTCCTATTCTCTTATTCTCATTTCTAGCCCTCTGGTATTAATATTGCTCCATTTTGCAAAAGAGCCAACTGAAGCTGAAAGAACTTCCCAGTGTCAGAGGGCAGATGGGAGCCCAGTTGGCTGAGGGATGGTACTTTTAGCTGAGTTACAAGAGATTCCAGAAATGATGGAGAAATTCTATGGTTGAGGCACCTTGGACCTGAAAGGGACTCCATGGTTGGGCTCTGTGCACAATGGGAAGCAAGAAGAGAAAGGATTTATTTGAAATGAAATCTGAGAGCTCTTTATTCTCTGAGTTTAAATGCAGACCTGACATTAACGGCATGATAACCCAGGAACACTGACGCATCGCTCCTAATTAGACCTTGCGAGTATTCATTCTTTGACAGATGCAAAGGATTTCAAAATATAATTAAACCTTCCAATACCCTTGTGAGGAGGCGGCATCATATTCATTTTACAGATGGGTGAACTGAGGCCAATAGAAGACAAGTCTCTGAAAGTTAACTCAGGAATTTGTAAGAAAGCATTAAGGAAACCCCGTGGTTCTCTGCTCCTCTATACTAAATTCTAAAGCACTTGTTATGGGCTTTAGAATTTTTAAGGAAGGAATCAAGATTCCATGTGGTTAGGAAAACTTTTAGGCTTACCGGAAGGCTCAGATGGTAAAGCATTTGCCTGCGATGAGGGAGACCTGGGTTCCATCCCTGGGTTGGGAAGAGCCCCAGGAGGAGGAAACAGTAACCTACCCCAGTATTCTTGCCTGGAGAATCCCCATGGACAGAGGAGCCTGGTGGGTTACAGTCCATGGGGTCACAAAGAGTCGGACATGACTGAATGACTAAGCATGAAGGAAAACTTTTAACCCATATTTATCCATCAAAACATCTAAAGAAACTAAGTGAGATGACAGAATGAAAGTTCACATGTGTTCTAAGCCATCCATTACAGCAGTTGCAGTGGATTTATCCAGGGTTTCTGCAAACATGCTTGGTAATAGGATTCTGTCATGGAATTTGTTAATGATCTAGGTTTTCTGAATTCTCTTCTAGAGATTCTGATCTGGTCAGTCTGGATGGATCCCATGAATCTATATTTTTGAGAAGTTGCTGGGTAACATTTTATAAGCAGCCAAGTGTGGGAAATGCTGGATTAAACATTCTGTGGGTGCTTTGGAAGCCTATAATTTGTGTGCCTAGGACCGTGTTAGGTTCTGTAGATTCACAGTATAAGAAACAACCTCAAAAGCTCCTTTCTTCCTCTTACTCAGTGTAATGGAGATTGCAACAAATGTTGAATGCATGTCTATTCTACTGAGCATGGGGTTTGTTTGGTGCCTCTGAGATACAGAGGCTGTCAGCTAGAGGGAGGCGTATAGGAGAGAGTGGTGGGAGGGTGAGGTTGAAGCTGATGGGAGGCAGAGAGGAGGGGTCCTTGGTCACAAAGGGTTCTCTAGGCCATCTTAGGAAGTTTTCGCTTTTATTCTGAGTGAGAAGGAAAAACACTGGAGGGTTTTAAGTAAGAGTTACATGATCTGATTTTTGTTTTAAAGGTGTCACTCAGCGTTGTGATGAGAACAGCATGTAGGGGCTAAGAGAAGATGATGATGAGCATGTAGGGGTTATGAGCAGCAGATGATGAGGCCGGAGAAGAGACTACAGCAAAGAGCCAGGCAAGAGACCATGGCAGCTCGGGCCTGGATGGAGGCAATGATGGTGGCATTAATACAAAATGGTAGAATTGATTTTGTCTTTTGAATTTATTAAAAGGGTGGATACAGGGCATGAAGGCAAGAAGGAAGCTGAAAATTGGGGGCCTCATTCTAGAAACTGCTACAATGGCATGACTCGATCTACACTTCGGTGAAATCTTTCTGGTTTTCAGCTGGAGGGCAGGTGGAAGATTATTATAATAAGCCAGGCAAGAGTTAAGAAAGGTTGACTAAGACTGGGTCTGTGAATTCCAAAGAATCATGATGAGAGAAGCTCTGGAAGAATAAGATGCAGGATTTGGTGACAAATGAAATGTGTTGGGTATAGTGAGTGCATGATGGACAGAGTGGAAGTCATCGTGGTAGAAGAGACAGTAAGTTTGGCTTTGGATTGTTGAACTTGAGAGGTCTGTGACCCTTGATTGAGCAGTCATTAAAAGACCATGAGCAGTTCTGCTCTACCTTTTGGGAAGGAGGACATGGCTGGGAAGTGGTAAAGACAACCAGTGATTTGCATCTCATATGCTAATTTTCAGTTCAGTTCAGTTGCTCAGTTGTGTCCAACTCTTTGCGACCCCATGGACTGCAACATACCAGGCTTCTCTGTCCATTACCAACTTCTGAAGCTTACTCAAACTCATGTCCATCAATAATGGCGTCGGTCATGCCATCCAACCATCTCATCCTCTGTTGTCCCCTTCTCTTCCCACTTTCAATCTTTCCTAGCCTCAATATCTTTTCCATTGAGTCAGTTCTTCACATCAGGTAGCCAAAGTATTGGAGTTTCAGCTTCAGCATCAGTCCTTCCAATGAATATTCAGGGCTGATTTCCTTTAGGATTGACTGGTTGGATCTCCTTGCAGTCCAAAGGACTCTCAAGAGTCTTCTCCAGCACCACAGTTCAAAAGCATCAATGCTAATTTTAGATCTTGCAAAAAATAATGATTGCTACAATATATGTTGCTCATATTTCTGAATTTAAGCATCAGGGGAGCTTAGGAAATGGCTGGGGATAGAACCTTCAAGCAGGATGTCGGTGATTAGTGGAGGGAATAGTGTGGGATGAGAGAAATTCCCCAGCCTCCTAGAAATGGCCCAACCCTACAAGCAGACTTCATAACCTGTGGGTTTTGTCTAAGTGTAATAAACACACTCATAAATTGTCTTTGCATTTTTCAAATTTCATCCAGGTTTTTTTTTTTTTTGACCTTTTCATTTTTTATTGGAGTATAGTCAATTAACAATGTTGTGGTTGTTTCAGGTGTAAAGTACAGTAAAGTGGCTCAGTTATACATATGCATGTATCTATTCTTTTTCAAATCCTTTTCCCATTTAAGTTGTTACATAACACGGAGCAGAGTTATTTGTGCTATACAGTATAGGTCCTTGTTGGTTATCTGTTTTAAATATAGAAGTGTGTACATGTCAGTCCTACACTACCTACTATCCCTTCCTCCCACTCATCCCCCTCTGGTAACCATAAACTTGTTTTCTAAGTCTGTGAGTCTGTTTTGTGAATAGTCCACTTGTATCATTTCTTTGTCTTTTCATTTTTAAAGCATGAAATGGAGAGCCTCAGAGAAATCCCCAAATGGGCTTTGAAGTCCTAATATGAGCCATATGGCATTGTTTTTTCCCATTGTGCTTATAGGTTCAGAGGCTATTATTAATATTTAAAATGTTTTCTCGGTCAAGGCAGGCCAAAAGTCCGTGCCCCTTTTCCTAGCAAATGTCTTTGAGTTTACACTGGAGATAAATGAATAATATATAGAAACTCCTTTCTTTGAAGTCTCTTTGTTTGAGAAGTTTGTCTCCTTAATTTGCATCCAGACTTGTCCCTTGTTTCCCAAATGAATGTGAAAAAAACATCTAATGGAAATTTGCTGTGAGCCTTATAGGATTAAGCCATAGGGGAGATTATTAATAGATTTCCTTATGGGCATCAATCTTTGCCCCAGGAAAGGTTATTAAAAGAGATCAGGACATCCACTCAGCTTGTGGGAAGAATTACCCATCATTACTCACAGTGGTGTGATGGTTGGTTGGAGCCAAAATCCCTTTATGCCCTCCCCGCCGTTTAGCTACACCAGCTCTAGAGCCCCCATCAGTTTAAAATATCCAAGAAGTTTATTTTTGTTAGAGATCTGAAAACTGTACATCATGTCTAAGTACTGAAATTTGCATCATAGTGTAATTAAAAGAACCAGAGCCCCTCTAACCCAGAAAGGGAGCTATCGTTTAGCAGCCCTAAGATAAGCATCTCTACCCATTTGAAAGCTTTCACATCCCTGACCCATGTGATCCCCCAGGAGTCTGAAGCTGGACCATGGGCAGTTCTGGACCATGGGCAGAACTGCAGTGTGTTCTGAGGATCCCGAGGAAGGAGAGGGAGTGTGAACTTCAGTCCTGACTCTGTCCCCAGGGGCCTGGAGCACAACACTCTTGGCAGAGTCTGTAATCAATAGGGCTACTCTGTCTGACTCACAGGATGGGGTTGAGGGCGACGTGAGAAAGCAGATCCAAAATCATTTGAAAAGGAACAGAGTCCTTTGATATTTTCTCAAAGTGGAAAAGAAGATGACTTTACTGAGAATATTTGGGAGATAAAGGAGGTTGGAACATGCTAAAGAATAGGGAAAGTTCTGTGCCCTGTGTGTGTGTGTGTGTGTGTGTGTGTGTGTGCTCAGTCACTCAGTTGTACTCAACTCTTTCACAGTTCCATGGACTGTAGCTCACCAGGCTTCTCTATCCAGGGGATTATCCTGGCAAGAATACTAGAGTGGGTTGCCAATTCCTACTCCAGGGGATCTTCCTGATGCAGGGTTTGAATCTGAGTCTCTTGCGTCTCCTCCATTGGCAAACGGACTCTTTACCAGTGTGGCACTGGAAAGCCCTTGATTAGAGGGGAACACAAATAGATTCACAGAAAGAGTATGCCTGGCTAATTGACAGGCATGCCTTCCTATGGTCCTTACCTTCTGGTCTTCATGATCTTGATTGTTGACTGGATAGTGACTTACTTCCAATGCCAAGAGCTGGCCAAAGTGATGGGATGTCACTCCTGAGACGAGGCTATAAAAAGCTGTGACTTCTATCTTGCTGGCACTTTCTCACCTCACTTGCTCACTTTGATGAAGTCTGTCTACAATTACTGAGTGAGCTTAGAAGCAGGTCATTACCCAGATGAGCCTGGAGGTAACTCCACTCCCAGGAGAGAGGTTGTTGGTAGCCTTGTGAGAGATCTAGGCAGAAGCACCCAGATCAGCCATGCCCAGACACACAAAAATGATTAAGATAATAAGTGGATATTCTATTAAGCTGATAAAATGTGGGATAACTTCTTACAAAATAGGTAAGTAGTTCACTAATTAACCTAGAATGGTTCTGGAGGAAAAGAAAGCGTTTGATGTAAAGAAACTGTAAAGCTTGTAAAACGTGACCCTGACATGGGAAGAAAACGGGGAAAAAAGGGCTCCAAGAAGAACTATGGCAGAAAGGAGAGAGAGAGGGAAAGGTAGAAATAAACAAAGGTCAATCAAATGAGATAAGCAAGGGCTATTCCTTCAGAGCTTGCGGTAGCAGGCAGGCAGCCACTGTGACTTGCATTTGATAGAAACTCAAGGGCAGGCAGAGGATCAGGAGATCTTCAGAGAGGAGAAAAGAGAAGGTTCCACCTGCCCTGATTGGAAGCTACTGGCCTCGGGAAGCTGAGGCGGGCCAACTAGGAGCGGGTCTCCTATGTGATTGGTTAGATACATATTTGGCTTTCTCTGATTGGCCCCAAGTTGGAAGTGAGGATGCAAATAAGGGAAGCTGTAAGTTACTAATCAAGACTTGGCCATTTGGGGTCAGTTATTATCAGGATTATCATTTGTCTTTTTGAATTGTTGCTGGAGGTGTAGTCGTACTTTCTACAAGTCTGACTTTGATTTGGCCAGCCTCTGGGGCTGCTTAGCTTAGATCACGGCCTGGTCGCTGCACATTGAGGGTCAGAGTTTTCTATATATGGTCTAGCCATGGTCCATTTTGGGCTTCCCAGGTGGTCCTAGTGTTAAAAACAAAAACAAAAACAAAACCCGCCTGCCAAAGCAGGAGACATAAGAGACATAGGTTCGATCCCTGGGTTGGGAAGATCCCCTGGAGGAGGGCATGGCAACCCACTAGAGTATTTTTGCCCTGTGCATGGTTCCTTTTCAGTCTCATAGAAAGAAAAATAGTTATGAGGAAATGGGGTGCTTGAACTAAATTGAGGGGATTCCACAAATGGACTTCAGACATCTGTAAACCCAGAAGGGGAAAGGACTGGGGGATCCCACTGCTTTTTCACAGACTTACAGATAAACCCACAAAGAATAACACAGAAAAAGCTTTGTCCATAACCTTGCTTCAGAAATCCGGACCTGTGACAAGTCACTAGTCCAATTCAAGTACCTTATGACCACATCTTAGCCACACCTGTTTTTCCTTTCATTACCTGGGTCTGAAACCAGGTTTGCAAAGCCATTTCTACAATACATTTTATAGTCTTTTTATGCAGTTTTCTTTACTCTCTGTCACGCTTCTCTCCATAGAGCTAGCATTAAAATGGACTCTTACACTCCAGGTCGGTTTTTTTTTTTTTTTTTTTTTTTTTTCAGTACCAGTCCCCTGGAGAGTCTTCACCTCCATGATCCTGAGTTGCAGCATAGCTTTCTTTGTTGAACTCTTTTTAATACTATCTTTTCTCACAGTCAGACTTTGGAAAGGTTCATTTTATTTTTCCTTTTAGATTTGCCTTTTTGCCTGCTGTTTAACTTGAAAATTACCTTCCACCTAGGAAGGTAAATGCTCTCTTCTCCTGTTGTTAGAATAAAAAATTATCTTGTAACTTTGCTCTGTCGGGCCAGACTATATCAGATCAACACTCCCTCTTAGCAAGCAGTGACTTTCAGAAGGGGGACCCAGAGCTGGATAATGACAGCAGGGCTTGTAATCTTGCCTGTGTTAATGAGGGTCTCGTCCTACCTGACTTGCAGGCCTTCTGCTGAAGTTAAAGCTTCTCCTGCTCTAATTAGCAATGGCCAAAGGAGCGAGAGGGCTGCACCTTTAAAAGTACCTATCCTAGCCATTTGAACAATGCAGAGAACCATTATGTGCAGGCCAGACAGCAAAGATGGTTAATTAAAATAGTGATGATGCTGAAAAGAAGAATGACAAATGGGGGTTCCTCATTAATGAGTGTGGTCGCATTCTCTGCTCCCTTCTCCCCTTGCTCATCAGGAAATAGCAGAGTGGAGCCCCCAAGAGATTCCTGCTCAATTAGGCCCAGCAGGCAGAGGAAGCTGCCAAAGGCTCCGTGAAGAGAAAATTGAAGTGCCTAATTTGGGAGGGAAGGATCCAGGGCATGGGCTTTAATGGAATATGCCACTGGCACTTCCAGGCCCACTGCCGATGGGATTGCCACTCGAAGTGGTACCCGAAAAGGTGGATGTGTGGCATGAGGGAGAGACAGGGGTTTTGAAGTCACACAGGCCTGTGACAGGATCCTCGTTCTAGTGATGCTATTCCATCACTCAAAGCCTGGTTTCTCACTGAAAAACACGAAGATAATGACAATGACCCCATGGAATGTTGCATGAGATGATGTGTGTGTATGTGGGAAAGTTGGTGGGAGAAAGGTCAGATTACACAGGAAAAAGCTCCCTTTCCAACTTCTCATGGCCCAACACACCCACCCTGATGGACTGCCTGCCTCTCCATCATTGCTTTTGCAACCCACCCCTCAAGGGTGTGGGACCTGTTTACAGTGGTCTACCCTTCACCTCGCCATTCAGTGTTACCTGGAGGGTGGTTCTGAAGACCTTGTCCTGAGCAGTGTGTGCTATTTCTTCTAGAAGCTAGCCCTCTAAGGGTAGGCCCTGTTCCTTCTCTGTCTTTGTCATCTTCCCACCATCAGTGCTCAGTGGGGCCAATGATCCCATGGGAGTTGGACACCTCTTGTTCCGCAACAAGGAAGAGTCCTTGGACAGACTTAGGGAGCAAAAGAACCCGAATTCTTGCTCCTTCAGGTTGAGGGGGAACCCTCATTGGTGCTAGCATCTGTCTCCATAGAGGAGAATCATCTTGCTATCTGAATTTTGTTCTTTCCAATGACCCAGTGAAATCAATAGGCTGGGCAGAGAGCCTCAAACTTGGCAAAAATCTAACTTTTAGGGAGAGGCAGAACTACAAGCCAGATAGTCCCAGGAAAAACTGGAATATGCTTTCCATTCATTCTTCAGGAAATAGCCGATATTAGACTCTGCATCACTCAGGAAGCGTGCATGCTCAGTCGCTTAGTCATGTCTGACTCTTTACCACCTCATGGGCTGTAGCCTGCCAGGCAGGTTAGGATAATCTTGGTGGCCTTAAACATGCCAAGTTTATTTCTCCTGCAGGCTACATATCCATCCCAGGTTAGTTGGGGTCCTCCTTGCTCAGTTACATCTGTAATAGTTTGCACTCTGAGGCCCAGGCTGATGGAGCAGGCAGTCTTAGGAGCATTGCTAACAGCAGGGACAGAGGGAAAGTCAGGTGGGCTTAAGCACACAGTTGGTGGTGTTTAGTCCCTAAGTCCTGGCTGACTCTTTGCGACCCTATAGACTCTAGCCTACCAGGCTCCTCTGTCCAAAAGATTCTCCAGGCAATAAACACTGGCGTGAGTTGGCATTTCCTTCTCCGGGGCTTAAACACTTGCTTGTTCCTAAAGCATCAGCCTGAAAGTGACACCTTTCACCTCATTCACATCTCAGTGGCCAGGCTTGAGTTCAGCAGGACAGGGAGGTGTGACCTTGAAATGTGGGGGTTGGACACTGCTGATCGGTGACACAGTCTGTCATTGCCCCCCCCCAAAGTTCTTTTTCTCAACTCCTGGGTGCTGTTGGAATGAGGGGAGGCTGGGTGTGGTCTACTCACCTTGAATAATGATTAGAGACTAGACAGAGGACTATGGATCCCTCTTCCTGCCCTCTTTCGAAAGCAGAGGCACAGGAAATATATCCACAATAGCATCTACTTTGGAAGAAATAAATTAGAAGGTGATGTTTGAGCTTGACCATCAATAACATGTTTAGATCTTGGACTGAAAGTTAACATTTTAGCAACTGTAAAAGGAAACATAGTATCAGCTGTGTTCCCATCTCAGGCCTCTTCCCACAGGGTGTCAACCACTGTTCCAGGTATGAGAGCAATTCAGAGCCTCAGACAGAGGTTTAGGGCTTTCTCAACAATGTTACACATTTTTGTTTGTTTGCTGGCAAAAAAAGAAAAAAAGCAAAAAGTAACTTGCTAGTGATAAAGGCCACATTCCCCCTCCCCGCCAAGAGCAACAGAAATAGCCTTTCTATGGCCAGGGACCTCATGCAAAGGCCAGCGGCTGGGTTCTCCGGGGCTGGAGCTCTACCAGGACAGCCCACGCGGCCTCACCATCTGTATCAGCAGCCCACGGTTCATCTTCATCCTACAAAACTGGCTTGTTTGCAACAACAAATAAAACCCCGCAGATTCTCCTTCTGGTTCATGCAGCCTCTTCCTTACAGAAAAATATCAAATATATTTACTTACTGATTAAGATTTCATACTCCAACTACTTCTAGAAGGATTTGGGACAGGGTCAGCTGTAAACTTCATGTGAAGTAGGACAGCTGGAATGGAAACCAGAGCAGAGACTGTGGAGTGGGAGCAGGAAGAGGTTCCTACATCATGGGACTACTGCCAGCCTGCTGAGCACTGACTTGCCTCCATAGGTTCTGGGCGCAAAGGCACCAAAGGCCCTCGTTGGCCTCCTTGGGAGGCTGGTGCCGCCGATAGTCCAGGCGGTTATGCAGGTGAAGTGTCACGTGGAGGGCTGTCCTCTCCGGCTTTGTTGGTGCTACCTGTCCCCCGGTCTGGAGGCCTAGGCAAGGCTGATGGATGACCAGGATGGCGGTTTATTTGCTAAGTCATGTTCAACTCTTGTGACCCCATGGACTGTAGCCCGCCAGGCTCCTTTGTCCATGGCATTTTCCAGGCAAGAACACTAGATGGGTTGCCATTCCCTTCTCCAGGGGATCTTTCCAACCTAGGCATCGAAGCCGGGTCTCCTGCACTGCAAGCGGATTCTTTACTGACTGAGCCACCAGGGAAGCCGATGACTAGGATGAGGGTGCAATGACATCTTAGTGCCAGCCCACCCATCAGCAGGGTCCACAGACCTCTCTCCATTCTGGCCCCGCCATGCCTCCCAGCTACCTTTCTTGGGGAAAGAGTCTGATGCACCTCTGTGCTCAGATTTGACTAAGACCTTAAGATAGGACTTGATCCAGGGGTTTTTGTTCAGTCACATTGATCTAAAATTAAGGTATTGGCTAGCTAGCAGAGCCAGGAAGTACAGAAGTGAATAGGACAGAAAGTCTGAGCGTGAAAACCCTGGGCCCAGGGCTTCTCTGGTGGCTCAGTGGTAAAGAATGTGCCTGCCAATGCAGGAGACAGGGGTTTGATCTCTAATTTGGGAGGACCCCATATGTCATGCAGCAACTAAGTCCGTGCACCACTACTGAGCCTGTGCTTTAGAGCCTGGGAGCAGCAACTACTGAGTCCATGCCCTGCAGCTACTGAAGCCTGGGTGGACTGGAGCCCGTGCTCTGCGGCAAGAGAAGCCACCGCAATGAGAAGCCTGAGCACCGCAGCTAGAGGAGCCCTCACTTGCCACAACTAGAGAAGAGCCTGCGCAGCAGTGAAAACCCCGCACAGCCAAAAATATAAAAATAAATACAAATTTTTAACTCTTCAAAAAACAAAACAAACAACCCTTGGCTCAGGCCACCACGACTCCCAGGCTTAGAGGGACCACCCCGGTCCTCCTCCAGTCCTGCCCGTTCCTGGTGGTGGGAAGGATTCCAGGTCCAGGAGGGATGTGTCAGCAGATACCCGTGACCCTCCCTCATTCGACTCCATCTTCTGGGTACCCAACACCGCAGATTATCTGCCCAAACAAACAGCATGCTGGACAAGCCCCTCCTCAAGGTCCCACCTGCTCTGGTGGGAGTCCACCCAAGAGGTGAGTGTGGCAGGGAGAGGTGCCCGCAAATTGGGCCTTTGGCCTGAGGTGTCCAGGGACTTGAGATCACCCCCCTCCCAGTCTGGGACGGATCAAGGAGTGGGAAGCAGAGGGAATCAGTCAGCTAAGCAGATCCTCTATTGGAATGCTCATCCTGGTCCTCAAAATGTGGGGATGACCTCATGACTGGGCAATCCGGAGGGTGATGGCAGAGTGAAGGTTGGAGGCAGGAAGATCCCAAATCTAGAACGGGTTTCTTTCTACCATCAAGGAGTTAATTCACCACTGTTACCTATTTCTGATTGTTTACAGGAAGATTTGATCATGAAGGGCCAATGAAAGTGTTCAAGAGTCTGATTCTTCTTGTCTATCTAAATTACTATCTCAGGAGGTAAAGCAAACCAATTTACCTTGAGGCTTTCATCAAAGAAATCCGTAGACAGTCCGGGAACCACATGCTAACAAGATAGTGAGTCCTAAAGCAGGAAAACAACCTATAAAAGCCAAACCCAAACTAAAAGATATTGCTTCATGATAAACTCCCACTTGTTCAGGCTAAGGAATCTGCGGATAGCAGTATCATGGGAAACACAAATATTCTGGGTAACTAAATGATGAGTTAGAATTATCTGTCCTCAAAGAATTAAATAGGAAAATATTAAAATTATACTCAGTGCATCTCTGATTTGTCACTGACTCAGTAATTTTGACAGATTGCTTTCCTCATCTCCTACCCTACCCCTAGCTTTCTTTTTCTTTTTTTTGAAGTTGCCCATATATTCTTAGGGTCTCTCCTCCAAAGACTGGCTAAGAAGTAGAAGTTGCTCAGCCGTGTCTAACTGTTTGCAACTCCATGGACTGTAGCCTGCCAGGCTCCTCTGCCCATGGAATTCTTCAGGCAAGGATGCCAGAGTGGGTAGCTATTCCCTTCTCCAGGGGATCTTCTCAACCCACAGATTGAACCTGGGTCTCCTGCATTGCTGGCAGACTTTTTACTGTCGGAGCAACCAGAAGTAGAAGTAGGTCAAGGGAGTCCCAGTGGTCCCCTCGTTGTTATGACCAAAGATAGACCCAGAAGAACTTTTCCTCAGGGAGAGTCAGCCATAGTCCCTACAGGCATGGCCTCCTGCACACAGCTCATGGTTTCATTGCCGTGGTGGTGCCTCACTGTCAGATTGGACTCTTAACAGTTATCTGGAGTGTGGCGCTCACTAAAAAATTCCCTTTAGTTAGAGAATTTCATTCTTCTTCCCTCTCCCTTCTGCACTAGATATAGAACAATAGTTGGCTACTCAGTCAAAATGGTCCTCTTGCTATGTGAGATCTTCTACCTAAAGAAGGTCCAAGTCCCTGTTGTCATTTAATCCCCCTTGTCTTCTTCTTTAACTCCATCCTTCCCCATCTGATGATGTGTGTAGATGTTCAGTTGCTCAGTCTGTCTGACTCTTTCTGGCCCCATGAACTATAGCCCACCAGGCTCCTCTGTCCATGGAATTTTCCAGGCAAGAATACTGGAATGTATTGCCATTTCCTTCTCCAGGGGATCTTCCCAACCCAGGGATCGAACCCACATCTCCTGCACTGGCAGATGGATTTCTTACCAAGAGAGCTACCTGGGAAGCCCCATCTGATGATCTCCTTAGGCATATTTCCCCCAGAAAACTTGGGAGAATTCTTCAGGAATCTGTGTGACTAGCAGAATACAGGACAGATTTAATAGCCAGCAAGAGGACATCAGAGGGCATGGGGCAGAGACCATAGGTCCCAAAGGCCCTGTTGCAGAGAGTTCACTTGATCCGAAGGTCAGTAGGTCACCATCAACAAGACTGAACAAGATGACCAGGTGTTTGAAAAGCCAGAATATCAGGCTGAGGGGAAAGGTTATGGAGGTGGGGAGAAAATTTTTGCATGCAGAACTCGGGGCTTTGGGCTAAAGCAAGTGAAAGTGAAAGTTGCTGAGTTGTGTCTGACTCTTTTTGAGTCCATGGATTATACAGTCCATGGAATTCTCCAGACCAGAATACTGGAGTGGGTAGCCTTTTCCTTCTCCAGGGGATCTACCCAACCCAGGGATTGAACCCAGGTCTCCTGCATTGTAGCTGGATTCTTTATCAGTTGAGCCACAAGGGAAGCCCAAGAATACTGGAGTGGGTAGCCTATCCCTTCTCCAGGGTGTCTTCTTGACACAAGAATCAAACTGGGGTCTCCTGCAATGTAGGAGGATTCTTTACAAACTGAACTATGAGGGAAGCCCACAGTTGACTTCAAATCCTAGTGCTAATACTTATCAACTATATATCCATTAGGTGTTTTTTTTTTTATTCAGTCTCTCTGATCTTCAGTTTCCAGTTAGAAAAAGTCATAAGCCTCACAGTATTACTATGAAGATTAAATAGGTATAAGGAGCTCCCACTGGTACAGCGGATGAGATAGTAGGCTGATCTAAACCAGGGCAGTGATGGGAATGGAGAGAAGGAGATAGGCTTTGCCCACAACATCACCAGAATGGGATTTGAGGGTGACTGGGAGTTTGACCTTCAGTGACCCCAAGTGTCCTATAGTTCATGGCTGAGCATGGTTTAACAAAGAAAAGAGAAGAACAGAGGTTTTTTTTTTTTTTCCAGATGAAACAAAAGCAGATAATGAGTTTCTTTTGGATAGTTAAATTGAGGAGTGAGTAGAAGCCATTTAGGCACCAGTGGTGATTAGTTTACAAAAATAGAGCTATCTAGAGAGCACTGTCTACTCCAGACCCATCAGAATGGAGGTCCTTGTGGTCAGGTTGGAATGTGCTTGGCTTGCCCAAGAGGACAAGCGGGATTCATCCTCTGATTGATTCTTTCACCTACTAAGCCATTCATCAAGCATACCCTGAGTGTCTCCTGTGAGCCATGCTCAGTGATGTTAAACAGTGGCAAACAGGTGGAAGTTGTCCCTGAGCCTCAGAAACCTATCCTGTCCTAGGGTAGAGGATCTGAGTGGCCACAGATGCCCCTGCCCTTTAGTTCTAGGTGGCCAGTACGCCAAGCCTGTGCGTGGGCTGGAGGCCAGGGTATTGAGTGGGGCACAGAGTTGGGTAGAACTGGGCTGTGGTTGTGGGTTGTGGCACAGGAGGAGGGAAGACCGTCCAGGCAAAGAGTGTCTGAGAACAGAGGGAAATGCTGATCTGGAGTAAAGAAGGTACAACCCCAGAACAGAGAGGTGAGATAAGCAGGTTTAGATGGTTGAGGATGAAGAGATTCTCTGGGGTATTTCTGGGGAGCAGAGACAAGGCAAGAGTCTCTTCTGGGGAACCTGCCACTGTAGGTGATAAAGGGATTGCTGAAAACAATCAGAAATCAGTGTTTTGTAACAGAAGGACCCTATTCTTTTAACTTCAGTACCTGGCATCATGCCTGGTAGAACACACTCAGCGAATGTTTTTTTAGCATGGAAAGAAAAAAGGAATAATAAAAAGAAAAGGAGGAAAGAAATATCAGAAAGAGTTAAATTTTTCTTTTAAATATTTTTAAAAATGTGAACCACTTTTAAAGTCTTTACTGTATTTTACAATATTG
Organism: Antilocapra americana; assembly: GCA_007570785.1. Taxonomy (NCBI): domain Eukaryota; kingdom Metazoa; phylum Chordata; class Mammalia; order Artiodactyla; family Antilocapridae; genus Antilocapra; species Antilocapra americana. The sequence goes on along the minus strand of ML660218.1, from coordinate 377,072 downwards.
CTTCTGTTGTTTATGTTCAGGGCACGTGGGGGTCTCAGCTCCCTGACCAGCAATCACACCGCACTCTCTGCTTTGGAAGGTGAAGTGTTAACCATTGGACCACCAGGGAAGTCTTGGAAGGGTTTCAATTATCATCATTCTGGGCTCTGGATTTAGATGGTAATAAAGATATTGAAGAATCTCTACTGACCTTATACTGAGTCACAGAAATTATTATGGGAGACAAAAGCCATGCTAATCTGAGTTTGGGGACTGTTGAAAATTAATGAAAGCATGCTCCAACGACTTTGAGTAAAACTGGTCATTAGCCACTGCAGGATGGGGGACATCATAATACTATGAGTTAATTGAGTACCTTTTCTAAATTTCAGGACTCACCTAAGTGTGGGTTCGTCTCCTAGAGAGCAAAGAAAATGGCATTAGCAGAAGGCTATGACTCTTCATGTTGACTGAGATAATGCATCATCCTTGGTGGCTTCCGTAGCTGTGGGTTAGTGGCCGTGACCTGCAGCTGTATGTGGGGACAGAAACCTTCAGCAATGGCTTCTTAGAACAGTGATACATATGCTTCTGCTTAAGACTTAACTGGCAGGCGTCCTGGGCGTGATGCCTTGATTGGCATGGATTTAATGACTTCTTGTCATTTAACACCTGTCGGTACAGAGACAAGAGGGTATCAGTACAACTCTGGAGAAAGTGGAGGACAGAGGAGCCTAGCGTGCTGCTAGTCCATGGGGTCACAGAGTTGGACATGACAGTGACTGAACAAAATCACGCTCCAGATCGAGTGAGCATCAAGGATTTGTGAAGGCACCGTCTTTCCTTTCTAGAAAAGAATTCCTTGTGTTATATTTATTCAATACCTGATACTTTGATATTAACACTCACTGTTCTTACTTAGAAATATTTTAAAATTCTGTTCTTAAACTTCAAAACTCCTGTTATTAACTACAGAAGATTGTTATATCCCCTTTCACCTCTTTTGCATGTATTATGGGTTTAGCTAGTCATAAATTAAACTTGAAAACAATTGTACTTCTAGAGTTCTGAGAAAATTTTCGCTCCTTTAAATTTTTTTTTTCTCATTGAGTAAACACATTATTCACAGGAACTGATGACATCCTGAAAGCTAGCTGTCCCCATGGCTTTCAAACACCAGTATGAGAGGTCCCAATTTCCTCTTTATCCTCATATCTTCTTATTCCACGTGCAACAACTGTATGAATTATTTAAATGATCAGATATGCGAACATTACCCACAGTGTGACAACTTTGAGTTTGAAATAGCTCAGTATTTCCAGACTAGGATAAGAACAACAGTGTGCTTAATTTACATTCTCTTATCTCTTTTTGATACAGTTATAATGGTAACAGTAACACTATAACAGCAGCAATAACAGTGTAAATCTCAAGTCCCAGATTACATCTAATCCTGGGTTCTTACATCAGGTAATTAAAGCCAACAATTGGAAGCAGGATGAGAGAAGCATTTAAATGTAAACATCTTCAAGTCACACAAAGGAATGTCAAATAAATATGGTTGGATTCTTCATATTGGTTCCAAGAAAATCATGGCTAATCAGGATAACAGAACATAAAATAGAGGAGAAGCATAAGTAGTGAAATCATAAAACAAGAGAATATCAGAGGATAGCAACCTAAAAGGCAAAACAATTCTCGAACTAAAAGACAAAGACTCAGACCATGTGACGAAAAATGAAAGTGCGTGTACACTGCAAATTACAAAAAGCTGAAAATAATGTTAAAATGAAAGAATTTAAAGCAGAAAGTATTAAATGATACAAAGGAGATCATTTTATATTGGAAATGACAGCCTCATCAAAGCAAAATGGAAGTCATAAACAAATAACAAGTCCCCAAAATACATAAGCTAAAAACTGTTATGAAAGGATCCAAGCACAGTTATACTGGGAGATTTTAACAGGCACTGTGTCTTTGATAAATTACGTATTTGTATATATATATATATATGCACATATATGTATATGTACACTGATAATGATCATATACAATGCTGTATATTTGAGGATAGTTACAGTATACCTTACATATGTATTTATACTATATATAGACAAATTTCCATTGATATATAATTTAATAATGCAATACATATTCTTTTCAGGTATCCATGAAAGTTTTACAAAAACTGAGTACATACAAAGCTCCCAAAGAACCTCAGTATAGTTCAGAAAGTAGAAATTGTGTAGGCAGAATTACCTGACCACATGTTGATTTAAAATAGCAGGAATGAAATGTTTGTTTCAAAATACAGAAAAGGGACCATTGCAACCAACAGAGAGAAACTGAAAGAAACTTTGATAGAAAATGCACTTCCCTGGTAGCTCAGATGGTAGAGTCTGCCTACAATGAGGGGGACCTGGGTTTGATCCCTGGGTCAGGAAGATCCTGTGGAGAAGGAAATAGCAACCCACTCCAGTATTCTTGCCTGGAAAATCCCATGGATGGATGAACCTTGTGGGCTACAGTACATGGGGTCACAAAGAGTTGGATACAACTGAATGACTAACACTTTCACATTTGATAGAAAATTGAGTATAAGGACAAACTATCTATAAAAATAAGAAGTTAAGCATTAACAGATAGATAAAATTGGAAAGATTAATAAAAGATAAAAAGCTAGACCAATAAAATAAAGGTTAGAAAACATTTTTTTAAAAAAATACAAAGACAATTAAAATGAAAAATCCAAGCATAAATATAAGATTAAAAACCAAAAACAAAAATTAAGAGGTGGAAATGTAAAGTAAAATATATATAACACATGTAGGTGGGAAAATAAAAATATCATTGAGGGAAAGAATACAAACAGGCAGGTTTTGGAAAAGATAAGCAAACAGAGGGAAAAGCCTCTCAAAGTAGAAAAAGAGGGAAAGTTAATTGTGAAAATCTGGAGTCTCAAAATAGAAAATGTGATCAAGGGCCAAATAATGGAAAAGCTGTAGAAGCACAGACTCAAAGGAGATTTCAACATTTAAAAGCAGACTTGTTTCTAGGAACTTGACAAGCTGAGCCAACACAGATTCCTCTTACATCTACAAACAAATAGGAATGTTGGACAAAATATGCCATAATAACGTTTCAAAACATAGCTGAGCTCAAAAGATAGGAAGTCTGCAGGTGCTAGAACAAAGGCGCCACAGGGCAGAAGGCTGCGGAGGCCAGTACTTGGAGGTCCATGGCAAAGCTTCCTTCCTGGAGAGAAGAGTCCATGGTGATGTGTGTGTCCAGAGCTGACTGGGGTCACACCTGTCGGCAGCAGGATGGGGTGGAAACAGACAGCGAACTGAGATGCTTGGCTATGCGGCCCTCAGCTGAGCCTATAGGGTGCGTTGCAGCTGAGATGCCGAAAGACCTGACCTTCAGCTCCACAGCAGAGTCATTCTATATGACCTTCCCCCAAAAGGTGGCCTGACCTTTCGGGAGGCCAGGTCCCTGAGGGACTCAACTGGGAGCTATCAGCCTACCGCTAACACCCCCAGCATCTTTGGGAATGAGAGCTTCAATCCAGGGCCAGGAAGGTGGTCTGGAGACATACAGATATTTTTCTTTGATTCTATGAATAACTTTTCTTTTTTTTTAAAATGTTCATTTAGCTCCATTTAAGTAATTTTGACAACCCTGAATATTTTTTCCTTCTGAGCCATTGGGAAGATACAAATAATTGATCCATTGTCCTCTCTCCAACACAGACACTTGAATAGGTACTACTTGTGTACAAATATATTCATTTCAGTTTTATTTATATTAGTGGAAAAACTGAAAATGACCAGAATGTTCCAAAATATGGGAATGGTAAAATTATATGCAGCTATTAAAATTATGTTTTCAAAGCATGGGTGCTAAGATATTAACATATGCATTTACATTGCATAGACTGTATGATTTAAATTTCCTAAAACATTTATTATCTAAATGTTACTCTAATTGCTAATGCATTAAATAATAGGAAAGAAAATAGATCAAAATAATGTCTGAGTTTGGCTCTATAATTTATGAACCTTTTAATGCCTTGTATTTCCCAAATTATCTAAGTTCATATATTACTTTAATATCATAAAAAACAAATTATTTGCAACATAGAGAAATAATTATATTGAATTAGTCTACTCCATTAATTTTCAAATATAAATTTGATATGAAAAATGATCTGTGAAACAGTACCATATTGAAAGCATATTTTCAATAATATATTTGACATTTTTTTCAATCTTGTTTTTAACACAATTTTCAAGGTGAATGAGACAAAGAAGTAAATCTTGAATGTTTCTTAGTCCTTCTCTTAACTTGTCTGAGGTTTTTCTTGAAAGACAAAAGTCCTCCAAATGTCTGTGTGTACGTGTAGATGTATATTTAACTTCCATTTTTTGGAGTCTTTTTTATAGCTACCCCAGTTGCTTTAGAGTCAATGTCCCTTTGCACATGATTCTCACTAGATGGAGGAACCTGGTTGAAGGACATTTTTCTAAGGCTCCAAATCGAACTAACAAACAAGCAAGCAGAAGGTTCACAATTCCCACCTCTACAGAACAAAAAGAAAATGATAAATTGTATCACTCAAGGGATTTTTAAATGAAGGAAATTTTTCTCTCCTAGAAGTTAATTTTGTTTCTTTGTATTAGAGGAACTAGTCATTAAAAAAAAAAAATCTGGCAAACCATACACAGGGAAACTAGAGGGACCCATAATGGATTTCAATACTGTTTGGGTTTTCTTCCTCTCTCTCTCTCTTCCTTTTCCCCTCCTCTTTCCTCCCTTCCTCTTGTTTCCTTCCTTTCTTTTAACTTGAATTCCAAACTCCTTTCCTTTAATCCCTGTTGTTCCTCCATCATTCTTTCTCAAACCTTTGCCTCCTCTGTTAATCTGCAGGTTGCTTTCTGCATTTCTCTGTGAATTTCAGTGTGCTGAGCGGGCACTGAACTGGGGAGCCTCACCAAGAGCCATGGTTTTAGAAGTTCACATGTTTGACAGTCTGTGAAACCCTCCCTGGCCTCAGAGATTTGAGATTGATTCAATTTATATTATCTTTGTCTTTTATGCTTTTAAAGTTTCACATCCAATAACCACATTTGTATCCAAAGCATGGATTTTTAGAATTTGACAAAGCTGATCCCCTGTATTCAATTTTCACAAATCCCTTTAAGTATTTAACCAGCTCTTCTCCTTTTGCAACGATGTCTAACAAAATCACAGAGGGAAACAGTTGTTCTTGACATCACAACAGTTTAATATGTTAACTTATTCATTAAATTGTGCTTCACATCAATGGGAATCCTCAGTTCTACAAACTATCATTTTTAAATAGCAATAAAGGTTGATAATCTCACAATACAATCTCCTAGTACCCGAGTTCATACATAGTATTGCACAGAAACAAAAAGAAATATCTTAGGAGAAATCACTTACTACCTATTGGATAACTATCTTTACATCTAAAATGGGGCACCAGACACAAGTCCAGATTCTTCTTTTCACCATTTTTCATCGTGGATTTGTGAAATGAAAAATAATACAAGCAAAGCCCAGAAGGTCCTTCTGGGGAGGGAGGTGTGGAGAAGGAAGGAAAAGAAAAAACGGTCACATGATTTAAAAAAAAAGACAAGTTGGTGGCAATAAATAGGACAATGACTAAATCACACTGTCATCGTCACAATGACCGTGACAAACTGACACTGCTCCCTTAGTTTTCCCCAGAAAGAACTGAAGCCTTTCAGCGCTGACCTCTGGCCCTTTGATAAATTCCCGCAAACTACAACAGAACTTGTGACCCACGGAGGCTCCATTTAATGTGCCAAAGCATGACAGCTGTAGTCTTGTCCATAAATGACCTAGAACACAGGCTCAAAAACATCTGTGCTCCTGTGTCCTCAGATCTGTAGTTCTGGTAGGTTACCTCCAGTCCTGGCTTGGAAGTTCAGGGGCTTTTGTCTTGCAGATGTTGCTGGTGTTCATAGTGAGGCCAGTCCTCTGGAAATCTCAGCACCTCTGCAAGGCGGGTTGGTTCTGCAGGTGTGTTGTGAGGGTGGGTCCTTATGCAGTCTGTCCATTAGGCTACAAAACACCCAGGTCTCAGAATCCTGCCCATTTGCCCAGAGGGGCTAATAAGGGATTTAGTTCAGGTGTGTTTAGGTGGATGTGGTGAGAAAAAGCAGGCTTAAGTCCAGTAGAGATGGAGGGAGGGGGGTAGAAGAAAAGTTGAAAGTGCCTTGGAGAAAGAACCTTTGCATGCTGCGCAGAGATGACATAAATGGGTAATGTCATTGGACTCAGCCGGTCCCAATACCCACCTGCAGACTTTCAGCTGGAGTTCTGCTGACCAGCGGAGGCACAGTAATGACAGAAAAGACCTTGGAGACACAGCTGTGATCAGATCATAGTACCCTTTGCCAAAGTCCACTCCCGCTTTCTCTCTGATCCAGATCCAGTTCAGTCCCTAAAATGATCCCGAATGCTCTAATCCTGTCTCACAAGCCTCAAGCATTTTCTTGCTCTTTGAAGTGGCCAAAAGAATCCAAATGGCTCCAGACTGCCCTTAACACTGAGAATGGAAACTGTCCCTGACTCACTTTCCTATGTTTCCCTATTCCCTGACACATATTTAATTCCTCATCTTTCCCCCTTTTAAAGATCTGCCTGCTTTTAGAAGCCCTACTTTTCTTTATAGCTACCCTTTCTCTCCCTACCCCCACGTCTGATCCCATGAGGATAGTCCCATCCTACAAGCTCTGCTCTCAGCTAGAAGTCTGAGTTGGAGAGGAGTCAGGTAAACCCTTGGTGGGAAGGTATTAGCTTATGACAACTGAAAGCATTCCCTCTCCCTGGCAAATGTGAAGAAGGATTCATTTTAACACCAAATAAAAATTTTAAGGACCAAAGCAGTATGTTGCTGATAAAATTCTAGGGACTGAGCAAAGAAGTAGAGAGGAAGGGAGATTTTTTAAGCAGGGGTTCTCTTGCACCTCTGTAAAGCATCTCTATTCAGGCTGCCACTGATATTTGGCTACCACTGAGCCAATATCTTCTAAAATATTTCTACCACTGAGCTTCTGTAAGGAGTACATTCCCTTGGGCTTCATCTTGAATAGTTTTTGGATTGGATGGAGTGGACGTCCAATGAGAGGGGTTTGGGCAGTGATGCGTCAAGATTTCCCTGTAACATTGCCCATCTCTTAGCCATTTCACTCCTAATAAGAGGCTTCCTCCCTGGGGGCAGGGAGTTGAGAGCCAACTCTACCCCTCTCCTTGGTGTTCTTTGAGTCTCTGAAGTTCTCTGAGAAGGCAAGGGAAGCTATAAATCAATAGAGACTGAGATTTCATATTCTTGCAATTCTCAATCCCAATACTGATGATAAATAGCATAAAGTAGCAGAAAAATATGAAGTCAAAAGACTGGGGCCCTGAGCACCTGTCTTGTTAATAAACTAGACTCTTTAGGAAATCTTTCAACATCGCTGAATCTCCATGCCAAACTATCAAATGGGATTAATGAGCAACAGTCCTATTTTACATACAAGACTGTGGTGAAGATCAGATGAGATACTAGATGTAAAAATGTTTTGAAAAGCATGAAATACTATACAAAGTTACAAATTTTAATCTTAGCTTTAGCAAAAATGGGTGATGAAATAGATGACATTGAAAAGTACTTGAAATATTTTTAAGTTCCTTTTTGTGTCAGAGACTGATAGTTTTGATCAGTATTAATTTTCACATTTCTTCTCTAATAATAGAACCCATATATTTATCAAGGCACAAGGCAACCATTAATGATGACATTTCCGGGTCTTCTTAGCAGTTAGATGTAGCTAATAGCTAGGTGTTAGCTTATGAGATGTGACTGGAATTGATATGTACAACTTCTCCCCACTTCTTCTAAGCTATCTGAAATAAAAATGAGATGGCAGGAGGTGCAGCAGTCATTTTGGACCATGAATTGCAAGCTGCATGTTAGGATGAAAGAGTAAAAGAGGGCCTGGGATTCTGGTAATATCACACAGCAGAATAGTTTGTCTTCTAACTGAAAGAGCAATTGCTTCAATCTTTTGAGGTCACTATTGTTTTCAGTTTCTCTGTTAAGGCAGCCAAATAGGAATCATACCTAATGGATTTGTATTTATGTTTTAATGATCTTTGCCCACTTCCTTGATCCCCTCCCATTCATATTATAAGATTTTTGAACAAGTCCTCATTTCAAACCTTTGGTCAAACTATTTCTGACAGAGTCACCTCCTTTCGATGATAAGGAGCATATTTTTATAATTTTTTAATAATGTATGTGATAACCTTAACTGTTGCCCATCACTGATTGTTAATGTTGGCAATCATTAGAAAGAGTATTCAAATAATTCTCAGGGCATGTTTTCTCTATTTTTGAGAGTAGGTAGCCAAAAAGTTAAAAGGAGGCAGAATATATAGTATGTATCTTATTCCTTAATAATAATTTAAACACACACTTACATAGATACTTTATCTCAGTCTGATTACTGATGTTGCCATTGCCAGAGAATGAAAGGAAGGTCTATCTGGGAATTGTAGGAGTCAGTAGGATGTGGCACTCCTTTAGGGATTTTTCTTTTCTGCCTTTGCTGGGCTTTTAACACAGATGTATCTGGAATGACTTAGTTTTGGGTCCTAATATTCATTGGAAGGACTGATTCTGAAGGTGAAGCTCCAATACTTTGGCCACCTGATGTAGAGAGCCGACTCATTGGAAAAGACCGTGATGCTGGGAAAGATTGAGGGCAGGAGGAGAAGGAGACGACAGAGGATGGGATGGTTGGATGGCATCACCGACTCAATGCACATGAGTCTGAGCAAGCTTCAGGAGATGGTGAAGGACAGAGAAACCTGGTATGCTGCAGTCCATGGGGGTTGCAAAGAGTCAGACATGACTTAGAGGCTGAACAATGGCAACAACTTAAGGATCCTGGCTTCCCATGGATCCTTTGACCCAGATGCCTTCTGCTGACATCCTATCCCTGAGCTGAGGATCACTGGGCATGTAGGTGCACTGTCAGTTTTCAGAGAACAAACTGCATCCTCACCTCTTCATTTCTATCAACAGAGGACTGCAGGGAGAGGACGAGTGTGCTGCTTTAGAATGAAATGATACGAAGGAGGAACTTCATGTTGGTCTTTTTAATTTGCTCAGCACTGGCCTCAGGCCAATACAGAGAGATGGTTTCTCCTCTGAACATTCTGATACAGGGTCTCCAGTGGAGCCTCATACATCACACCTTCAACAGCGAGGCCACGGAAAGCCTTTTGATAGAAACCCCGAGGCACCTAAGGAGCGGTGTGAAGTTAGCAGAGGCTGCCTTCAAGTCTCAGCTAGGCACAAATTCTCTGCCAAAAATGTAAAGTGAGTTTAAAAGAAACAATCTGAACGTTTTCTAACTTGTTTTGATTTTCCACATGACAAAACATTGGGTTGTTAGTGTGTGTGTGTGTGTGTGTGTGTGTGTGTGTGTGTGTGTGTGTGTGTGTGTGAGATTCACAGCAACAGACAGAACAATAATTTACAGCTCTGCCATTCTAGGCAGCATTAGATCTTAGCATTGAAATGGGAAGACAGAGAGAAAGCCGCTCATTAATCCCAATAGCAAGCCTCCTTTCTCACTACCTTCGGAACAAATCATCAGGAAGGGAGACGCTAATATTTTGTGAGCCTAATCTCTAGCAGCTAACAAGCTATATTTTCGGCCCCTTTAACCCACTCCATCTATGGCTTAAGAAGTACAACTGCCTATAAAGCCATCAGTCTCTTAGCTCCTTGATGGATGAGTGATTTGCAGGAGGTTGGATTCACCCAAGGTGACATGGCACTGGGTCCCTGATGGCTTGGAGCTATCACACTCATGTGAATTAGACACAAACCCTTCTGGACAATAACGGGTGGTTTCTAGCACAATTGGCAGGAAGCTTTTATCTCATATGGAAAACATGATGGAGACAAAAAAGTGTTTGCCCTCTGCAGTCAGCCAAATCTAGCTCACAACCCATGAGGAAGCTACTTATTGTCTGTCAATCTAACTTTCCACATCGTGAAAATGGGACAAACAGTATCTACCTTCTTTTGAATAGATTTGAGTTATGAAAAGGGCCTCCCAACATGTCTGGCACAAGGGAGGTCCCAGTAATGCCTTTCCTCCCATGAGAGATGAAGCCAAGGGTAGTGTCAGAAATATCTAAGCCTCTTCTCTAGAACTCTCTTTGATGGAGACATCAGGCTCCCCTCTGTGCAGGTGAGCGCTCCATGAATGTGGGTTGATTAACTCACAACCCCAGAGAGAGTATTCTGGAGGCTGAGACGTGGCTTATGTAAAGCTGGCTTAAATATCAAACATGCTGGATATCAACAAAATAGGCTTTTCAATCTGATTTAGGGGGTTCACTCATTTTGCCTTCAGCTCCTTGAAAGGACTGATCAGATCAGTCTATTATGAAACTTTCTGCTCACTCTGATCCCCTACTAAATGCCAAGCAAAGGTTTTCTACTCCCTCTGCCATATTCCTCCCCTTATTATTCAAAGACATTGTGTTGTAGCTGTGGCTGGGAAGAGGTGAGAATGAGAAGCAATTGGCAAGGCAGCACATTTTTTCAGATCACACTCTCACAACAGGTAGAGATCACGCACAGAGAAAAAAATATTATCAGGCTACAGATATTCAAATGTTGGGAGGTAGAGTCTTTCTAAACTCCTGGAGTAAGCACACACTGAGTTTCACGTCTCATGGCCTAAGTCAGAGTTATTTTGTTAAGTAAGTGATCTTGACTTTATTTTGCATACATGCTAGCTGAGCTCCTATACTAAAGGCCAAATTCCTTTTAAGTGTCTTTTTCAAACTTGGCAGTGCTGTATCAATAAGATACCTGCTCCAAATAGGAAAAACTCTAAAATAGTCCTCATTAAAAAAAAAAAAAAAAAACTAAGGTTCTGCAGTCAGATTGGAAATGGTGGACAGGTAGTTATCCTCCTGCTTTTTTCCCTTCCTAATTTATCTTTCATTCCTTATACTGAAAATAAAAAATGGTAAAGGGTGCTCTCCTTAGGTATTCCTTAGTAAGCATGTTCTCTCCTGAATGGCCTTACCCACATCCCTTTCTCTGGGGCCACAGGCACACGTCTCCTGAATCTACTAGCCTTTCCTTAAAAGATGGGGGAGAAACATGGCTCAGGGATAAGAGGCAGAGGATGTGAGTCCTCGGTGACAGTCAGTAGCAGGGTAATCGCGTTGAAAAACAACCATAACAACAAAACACGTTACACTGCTTATGATTTAAACCACCTTCAAATAGAGTTCAAAGACGAGAGCCAACAGCTGAGAGAGCTGGCATTAAACCTCATGGAAAGGCTGAAAAAGCCTTCTCTTCCTCCCTCTTTAAACAGCAGTACTTCCATTAAAGAGACAATATGAACCGATCAGTTTCAGCAGAACATCCAAGCCATGATTTGGCTTTTCATGTGTACTTGGGTAGGTTCCAGTTGCCCAAACTACAACCTGAGCTGCTGCTGCAAGAGAGAGAGAGAAAAAAAAAAAATCCCAAGCACCAATCCCTTTTTTGGTACTTTGCCCCTTGACCTTCTAAAGTGATCTATCCCTTGGGTGCATTCCTACCCTACTTAATATCACAGATCGACAAATGTCAGGGGGAAAAAAAAAAGAACCAGATGCATCATCTCTGGCTGGAAAAAGGTAAAGACAGAGAGGAAGCAAGGTGGGGGCGGGTCCCAGGCAAGCCACCTGCGGGCCAGACGTCCTTGGCCTGGTCCCGCATTCTCCAAGGTGAGGTCAGTGCGCGCGGGCTCAGCCTCGCCCTTCCACGGGCGGAGAGGGCGGAGGGCGGAAGGGGGGGGTCACCATCTCACCACCTGGCTGTTGTAGTCCTCCGTGACGGCCCCCTCGGGGCTCCCCTCCTGTTTGGGCCAGCGGTGGCTCCTGTGATCTCGCTGTAGCCCGCGCTCCCCACGTCTCCGCTGCCTGTCCCTCTGGCGCTCCAGCTGCTTGGTGCGGTGGTAGCGCTGCTGGAAGAGATCCTTCGCGTACTCGTAGAGCTGCACGTCGAGGAAGTTGAGCTCCTCGATGCGCCGGCGGGCGCCCTCGTTGATCTCCACGTTGGAAGCCCGCGTGATGTTGAACTGCGTGAAGGGGGAGATGAACTTGAGGTTGAATGTCCTCTCAAAGAGAAACTGCGTCTTGCGCTGGAACTCCGTGAGCCCGAAGAACGCCATGTTCTTGAGGTTGCTCTTGGCGCTCTGCAGCAAGATCGCGTTCCTCTCGCTCTCGTTCATGAAAGTCAAGTTGTAGCAGCCCACCAGGCTGAGGTCGGCCAGCATGCGCACCTGGCGGTTGTTGGCCAGGTTGTAGGTGCAGTCCATGAACTCCCGCAGGCTCACCCCGGACCAGTCGTCCCCAGGGTAGCAGGTAGGCAGCTCGTCCGGGGTGGGGCTCCTCCCGTCGCACATGTGGAGGGAGGTTTTCCACGTGGCCCCTCTCTGGACGTGTTTCCACTCGCTCAGGTATCGGGACACGGGATCCCGCAACATGGTGATGTAATAGAAATTCCTGGAAGAGATGAGGGGGAGAGCATCAGTCCTCCAGATCTACAACCCTGGGAACTCGGGTCTCTGTGGCCTCTATCACTGAGTCAGTGGACTTGGCTGCCAAATGGTCACCTGCAAATGTCCTGCCAGTGCTCACGGGAGAGGCTGTTAGGCCCATGTTCCTCTCTGTGCGTGTTTCTATAATCACGCACAAATCTGTTTGCAGTACCATTTGCTGGGTTTTTTCTCTCTGCTACAGTGTGGGCAGCCTATTCCACTATTCTTTGCCTGAAGAATGCCATGGACAGAGAAGCCTGGTGGGCTATGGCCCGTGGGGTCGGAAAGAGTCGGATAGGACTGAGCGACTTTCACTCACTCACCGTGTGGGGAGGGTTGGGGTCGGGTGAGTAGTTCATGCCTTCATGCAGCAATTATTCACTGATAAATTACAACCAGCAACAACCACACCTTACTTTAAGAAAACTCACCATGATTATTGCAAGTTATCACCCAAATGATATTTTATCTGATCCCTAAAAGGTACTTTTGTAGTAGATATTGGGGACTATTTGATAGGGAAACATACAAGGGGGTTAAAATGATTTATCCAAAGTCAAGGGACTAGAAAGAGCAAAGCGGAAAGCCAAGTCTCCTTAATCTTTTCTGTTCACATGGGAATTCTGGGTGAAGAGGTAGGCAGGGTAGGGGAAAGATGTGTTGTGTGGAGACTAATATTTACTGAGCACTTATTATGTGCTGGAAACTGGACTAGGTGCTTTGTGAGTACTGGCAGAGATAACCTTCAACATAACTTGCAAAATGGGTTTTATCATGGCTTAAGAAAATATCAAAATCTGAGAAACAAAGAGGTGAAAAACACAGCCCAAGATCCTAGAGCAAATGAATACTTGAAGTGTGATAAAATTTATGCCTATTTGATTTCAAAGCTTCTGTGCTTTCCTGGGCAGCAAATTTTAAAAACAAAAAATGTAACTAATATTTATTGAATGCCTATTAATTGTCAGGTGTTGTGGTTCTTACAATCACAGGTGTCATCTCATCTAATGGCACCTAATGGAACACAGAGAAGAGATACATTTTATAAACGGTGAGCTTCAGAATGATTAGGTAAAGATCAGGGTACAACTGGCTCAAAAGGACAAGAGAGATGTGAAGAGGCCAGGAGGGATTTGGAAAATCGACAGATAAAGACACAGCAGTAGGCATTAGAGAAAAGCAAATATTGATTCCAAGTCAGGAAAATCCTTCTCATCATTTGAGCAGCTGCCAGTGGAGCAGGCTGCCCACCCCACCTCTGTCACCAGGAGTGACACTCAGGGTTTGTCCTGGGCAGACAAAAACAGCTCTGAAAAGTTTTGAAAAGAACACTGCTTCCCCTGACAATCTAAACTGTACTTAAAAAAAAAAATTATAGCTAGTAAAAGCAGTGACAAAAATAAGGAATTGAAGTGTTCAGTCACTCAGTCATGTCTGACTCTTTGTGACCCCCATGGACTGTATCCCCCCCAGGCTCCTCTGTCCATGGAATTCTCCAGGCAAGAATACTGGAGTGGGTAGCCTATCCCTTCTCCATGGGACCTTCCCAATCCAGGGATTGAACCCAGGTCTCCCACATTACAGGCTGATTCTTTACCATCTGAGCCACCAAGGAAGCTGGCACTCTGTACTCTTTTTCATGCTGCTTTTAAAAAAGGAATTCATGAGGCATATTTAAAACAATACATTTACTGTATTCAGTTATTTTGAATGACTAACTAGACAGTTTTTAAATGTGCTAAAGAAACTGTGGTGTTGGGGAAGACTCTTGAGAGTCCCTTGGACTGCAAGGGGATCAAACCAGTCCATCCTAAAGGAGATCAGTCCTGAATATTCATTGGAAGGACTGATGCTGAAGCTGAAGCTCCAATACTTTGACCACCTGATGCGAAGAACTGACTCATTGGAAAAGACCCTGATGCTGGGAAAGATCAAAGGCGGGAGGAGAAGGGGATGACAGAGGGTGAGGTGGTTGGATGGCATCACCGACTTGATGGACATGATTTCGAGCAAGCTCTAGGAGTTGGTGATGGACAGGGAAGACTGGTGCGCTGCAGTCCCTGGGCTCACAAAGTCAGACACGACTGAGCGACTGAACTGAACTGAGAGAAAAATCGAAAATCTTAAGTAATACTCGCATCCCTTTAAATCAGGAAGAAGAATGTATTGAAACCACCACAGAAAGGCCAGCCTGAGCCCTGCTTTGCCAATCACCATTTTTACATTATACTGTTGTCTTTCCGTATGACAGAATGACAATTCCATCAGTGGGGGAAAATTTCCCAAAAGGTCTGAAGGGAAAGCTGAAAATGACTGCTATCATTTCTGGGCTCCACAAGGAAAAGCTGACAATAAAGATTTTCAGGATATTATATGGTTGAATGCTGTATGACATGTCATTATTAATCCTGCTTTGGTCCTATGTTGAAACTTGTTCACATTTCAGTTCTACAATCAGAGACTTATTTTTATTTGACAAATATATAATAAATATATAAACACAGTGATGATGGTGGTGGTTATAATATAACTTAGGTGAGTTAAGGAACACAGACTCATCAGGGCAGAATACTTTAAACCAGAGAGATCTTTGCTTGGACAAATAAGATCACAAATGGGAAATTTATAATTTTTCTGGTTAGTTGGCTAAAATAGAAAATGCACACAAAAGGATTTAAATGAAAAAGATGGCAATCAATTGACAAGACTTAGCCCCACCTATGTGTCTCGAATTTATACACAATCCAGATTTTTAAAATAATCATAAAAGCTGTGAGATTTTAGGGCTAAGGATGACAAATGTCTGTGGCATAAAGGGTTAACTGGAATCTGAGAAGCTGTTGTCTCACTTGGGAAAACTTGCCAAAGAATTCCCAGTGCCTTTGCTCCATCGGAAGTGCACATGGTCTCCAAGCTGACTGAAACTAGTTTACACTTGAAGTGGTCTTGGTTTCAAATTTTATTCAATGTAACACTATGTTGAAACAATGATTAGCCAAATTGTAGGGTGATGATTATACAAGTAAAATCATTCTCAAATGTCTGCAGTTTCTGCTAGCCAAATAGGTCAGGGGTCCGTCTGTAAGTAAAACTAACTCTGACATCAAGACACAAAAATGTCCTAGTGTGACATTCATACTGATAAACCTCAGAGTTGTCCCCTCCACGCTTCTGGAGCCAAGTGCCTGATAGCATCTGGGTGTTGCTCTAGTCAGACATATTCTCCTGCATGCTTTGTTGCTTTCAATCCTGCAAAGCAGTCACGATAGAAAGCTAAAAACAATAGGATTGAAGGGCATCTGGCTACTGAAGGAAAAAAAATCACAACTTGATTCATCAAATCATTTTTTTCTCATTTCTATTTTTTTCTGTACTTTCATTTGCTTTTCTACTCTCAGCCAGAAAACTTCAAGGTCACTTTGAAATGATGTTCACCTCTAGGCCACTGGTCCAGCCTCATATGTACAAGCTTCACTCCAGTTTCATGAATCTCCTCCCCACTCCCAAATAATGGAAACTCATTTTCTTCTGCTTCTGTCCAACTAAGTTTCTAAAGAAAATTCTTAAAAAAAAAAAAACTAAATATTTTATTTTTCATTTTATTAAAAAATTTTATTTTATATTAAAGTATAGTGGGCTAACAATGTTATGCTAGTTTTAGGCATACAGCAAGATGATTCAGTTATACATAAATATGTATCTATTCTTTTTGAAATTCTTTTCCCATTTAGGCTATTGCAGAACATTGAGCAGAGTTCTCAGTGCTATACATTAGATCCATGTTGATCATCTATTTTAAATATAGCGGTGTGCACATGTCAATCCCAAATTCCCAATCTATTCCAATTTAAGGAAAATTCTTAAAAATACTCTGAAGTCTGCAACTTTCCTTTTCAAGCCTTCCTTGTCCAATAGCACAATGGAGGGCCAAACAGAGGCCAGAGAAGGACAAGCAAGCTCCCCAGGAAAGGCTGTGTGGCCACGTGCAGAGGGCCTCACAGAACCCAGTCCCTTTGACAGTCCCCTAAACAGAGGCAGAGCTCCATCTGTTCAAACACTTAAATACTTTTCAGTTAAACTCTCCCCAAATTTTGGAAACATTAACAAGTAAACTATTATTTCTTCCTTTCACCCATCCATTTGCTCACCTAGGAATACTCCAAACATTGAGCCCCCAATTATTTGCCAAGCACTGGCTTCCCAGGCGGCGCTAGTGGCAAAGAACCTGCCTGTTAATGCAGGATATGTCAGAGACACGGGTTCAATTCCTGGACCAGGAAGATCCCCTGGAGAGGGCATGGCCATCCACTCCAGCATTCTTGCCTAGAGGAGCCTATGGAGAGGAGAAAGTCTGGCGGGCAATGGTCCACAGACTCGCAAAGAATCAGACACAACTGAACTGACTTAGCACACACGTGAGCACAAGGCTAGCCAGCGGGGACCCCAAGATCACCAAGACATGGTCTTCAAGAAGATCTCAGGCACCCAGGGATTTTGGTAAAGTGGGACAGATGCTAACCACCAAGTTAAGGGACTGTTCTGCCAGTCTCTGTGGATCAGAAAGATCCCGAGGACAGAGGCTTTGTCTTAATGACAGCTTGCTGCCTGCAGATTTCCTGTTTGCCACCTACCTCTTTGAGAGTTTGGACAAATTCATGTAAGAATGTCTGAAAAGCAATTACAGCTCTTTAGAATAATTATGCTTGTGAGCCCAAGGGTAAAGATGGCACAGCCTTGTGTACTCAGGGAACTGAGGGCACTTTGGTTAGTTCAGTGATCATTGCAGCTGATGATGGTTACAGGGACCATCACGGCTTACTACAGTGCAAAGACTAGGGACATGAGCTTTTCAGTCGCTCGCTCAGCTGTAAGGTAATCCTATTAAAAAATTCAAAACACAGCACAAGGACATGACTGCCTTCCCTCAGTCTTTGACTTTTCCTTTGCTCATTTGCATCCTGCTCATCTTTCCTGGCCCAGCTCAAGCCTCATCTCCATCTCCCCTGACTTTTCCAGCCTTGAGGGTTTACTGCATCACTTATTGCACTTTTAACATGCGCATGAAAGTAATGTTCACATCTCCCCTTTGAGTTCCTTTTTGATAACTGGACCTTAGGCCTGGTGCCCCACAGCACCTCCACAAAGTCCTGCTCACTGCAGATATTCAATAAATGATGCCGTGGAAAAGAAATGACCTTCAAAGGAGATAAGTGTATTTTAATGACTAAGGTTAATATTGCCTTTGACAAATAGGCCCTTCTTTTATCCCATAAAAACTAATCCGATACTATTTTTAAATGCCCAAAACATGTGAAAAGAGTAAAAAGACTTAAAATCTTCTAATCCATCCATCATTCGATTGTGACGGTTAACATGCAGAGAGAGTAATGAGAGACTTTAGGTAAAAGACAGAATATTTCATATACCAGATAATTATTAGAAATGAGATTTTTTAAATGCTAAATTTAGTAGTTTTCTTCCCTTCTGCTTCAAGAACCTGTATTTCACCAAGCAGTTTATTGTATTTATAATTGCTCATTTCTTTAATTAGCAAGTCATTTAATTAACATATGGCTTACTGAAGGTTTTGTGTGTGTGTAAGGAGCAGCTCTAGGAAATGTAGAGAATAAAAAAAAGGAATAAAATGGCCTCAAAGTATTATAAGTGTAAGAGTGGTAAATTAGGGGAAAAAAAAAAAAGAGGCACTGATTAGCAAGTCACGGAGGTAAGGAGTAGACAAAGAATATTTAAGAGAATATTTCAGTAGGTACAGAGAGCAGAGTGGCCTAATGAGACCAGCAAGCTCATGCTGTGCATTTCACTGAATGTTGGTCAATAAATGAATGAATGAAAAGAGGGACATAAGCTCTAACTTACTGGAAAAGACCCTGAGCTGAGAAGGATTGAAGGCAGAGGAAGATGGCAACAGAGGCCGAGATGGTTGGATGGCATCACTGAATGGACATGAGTTTGAGCAAACTCCGCAAGATGGTAAGGAACAGCGAGGCCTGGCGTGCTGCAGTTCATGGGGTCGCACAGAGTCGGACATGACTTGGGCACTCAACAACAACGACAAACCGGAACAGGGGGCTTCCCGGGTGGCGCTAGTGATAAGGAACCCATGGTTTTGTTCCCTGCGTCAGGAAGATCCTCTGGAAGAGGGTATGGCAACCCACTCCAGTCTTCTTGCCTGGAAATCCTCATGGACCGAGGAGCCTGGTGGGCTACAGTCCATGGGGTCGCACAGAGTCGGACATAGACTGAAGCGACTGAGCATGCGTGCAGGCTAACTGGAGGAGGATGCTGAGGCCAGTTTGTCATGAGTTCTTCATGCACTTGTGAATTGCTAAAATAAGAAAAGTGTTGATGTGGGAAGCTTCCTGGAGCAACAGAGTTTACGAGGGACAAAAGTAGGCAGAGACCAGGAAAGACATTGGACAGCCCTGGTGAGAGACCAGCAAGGAAGAACCCAGAACTGTGGGTGCTGATGAGAAAGAATCAGAGATGAAGTATAAAACTAGCTTATGCCCCACCTTCACCGTTAGTCCCCTTCCTCACTGTCAGCCTTCTCTTGACCACCTTTTCCTCCTTCCTATGCCCTTCTTCCCGTTTATCTAATCCTTCCATCTCGGTTCCAGGTATGCACTCAGAAACGGTGAACCGAGGAGTAGAAGGCCCTGGAATCACTGTGCCTGTGTTGATTAAAAAATATTCCCTTTCATGAGGTTATGACATGCCTATCCAGTAAGAAAACATTTGAAGGAACCTACAAAATGCCAAGTTCACAGTGAGGAATAAGCATATTCCTTCCACCACCAGCTTAATGCTTGTGATATCAAGCAACACAGTTAAATTGCCACAATGCACAGTTCAAAGCATTCATAGAAACCAGCTCAACTAGATACTCCTCCCTTTAACGTCCTGTGATGTCCTCAGCAGAAGGTATCCCCTTCCCCAACCCCACCCCTGGAGTCCTGTGCTGCTCAGGCTTTTATCTTCATTCTGGGGACCAGGGAATGTCTTATCCCTTGAGCTGCCTTTATACGTCACTCATCCTTCAGCCTTCAGAGCATCTGATACATGACCTTGTACATCATATGTGTTCAGCTGTTCAACGTTCATGGAATTAATAAATAGATACATTTTATCAGCCACCATTTTAGGAATTCTCATGGTGATTGTCCCCAGGAAACTGAACTTGGTGCCTTAACCTGCAGAAGTAGCCCAGGCTAATGATTTCCCTTAGCCTAGACCTTATGAAATGTATGAGAAATAATCAATTTCTCCTCCTTCCTCTTGTCCTACAGACTTTTATTTTGTAACCTATTGTCCTATGTTTTCTGTTTTAATTTTTCCAGTGTTGTGTTGATTTCTGCTGTACAACAATGTGAATCAGCCATAATTATACATATATATATCCCCTCCTTGTTGAGCCTGGCTCCCCTCCCTATTAGGTGGCCTTGGGGGCATTGAAGCTCTTTGGTCCTCAGCAGGGAGCAAGCATAGATGACCAGTCCATCCTAAACACAAGCTGATATTGTAACTGACTGGGACCCCATGGGGCCTTTGGGCGTGGAGGACAGGGCTTCCCCCATATCCTCTGCTTTAGCTCCTCTCTGAAGTACCTGTGTTGTTTACTTGCTAAGTTGGTCTGACTCTTGAGACCCCATGGACTGTAGTCTGTCAGGCCCCTCTGTCCAGAGGATTTGATAATAGTATTTGATGCACTTTTCCTGTGTTGGTTTGCAGATGTAAACAACCTCCCCTTCTCCAACCAGTGGACTACGGTAATTACATGATGACCTTAAGTACACAGCCCCAGGCCTTCTGGAACCTAAAGACTGATCAAATTAACCCCTGTGACCCCACCCTGCTGCCTCACCATCAGCCAGAGAGCTGTGCCCCAGGTGATCACAGACCCTGCGACCCTCCTTACCTCCTCATCTGGCTTTTAAAAGTCCTTTGTGTGCCAAGTCGCTTCAGTTGTGTCCGACTCTTGTGACCCTATGGATTGTAGCCCTCCAGGCTCCTCTGTCTATGGGGTTCTCCAGGCAAGAATAATGGATTGGGTTGTCATGCCCTGCTTCAAGGGATCTTCCCAACCCAGGGACTGAATCCATGTCCTTTATGTCTCCCACATTGGCAGGTGGTTTCTTTACTGCTGAGCCACCTGGGAAGCCCTAAAAAGTCCTTTGCTGAAAACTTTTGGGGAGTTTGGAGCTTTTTAGGGCATGAGCCACTCATCCCATCTCATCCCTTTGCAGGGCCCTGCAATAAACCTTTCTCTGCTCCAAACTCCTTCGTTTCAGTTTGTTTGGCCTCACTGTACTTTGGGCACGTGAACATGTGTTAACAATGTGTGCATTTTTAAAAAGTGTAACTTAGGTCTCCCACCCCGCTGTGCTGTGTGCAGAAGTCATTTTCCAAAGGCTCAGAATGGAATTAATTTCTTGACTTTCTTTAGAGCTGCAGACTCATTACGGACCACCCATTCTTCATTATCTCAGTCCAGTATTATCTGCTCTGTTCTGTAACTGATAGGGGGAATCACAGCACTTAGAGCTTGGCAATCAGAATGCCCTTTGACACAGTGATGAAAAGGCCTTTTATTCGGGCCTTGAAAACAAATTAAGGGATTTAAGAATGATGTTCTAAGCAAATGGGAAATTGGGAACGATGATTGTTAAGTGTTGTACTAAAGAACTCTTGGGGGCTGACAATGGCATCTGTCAGAGAGATTGGTTCTAAGGATGTCCAGCATTGTGATGAGAAAATGGGAACATTCACATATTCTTATCTCACCCCACACAGAAACCACGAGTCCCCCACCCAGCTGCCGTCACCTCCTCCCTGATGGTGACTTACTTACAAAGCGGCCAGACCCTTTTGACTGAGGCATTTTTATCTGACTTATTACCCAAAGATCTTGACTCTTTACAGTTGGGAGGATGCTGGGGAGAGGAAAGCCCACAGTGCTTCCCTCCAAAGGAGAAGCCTCTGTGTCTTCTTCTTCCTGGGGTACCTGGTAACATTAAAGGGAAAATACTTTGGATGTAGCTGGTCTTTCTTTTTTTTTTTTTCAGTCATTGATCCCCACGGCTAATCCCAGTTAGAAATGTAGTACATTGCCATTATGGAAAATATGAGCAATGCAAAACCATAAAAAAAAGAAGAAAATGAAGATTACTTAGAATCATGTCACTAGGATATAACCACAGTTAAATATATATTTCTTTTACAGATTTGAGATCATACTGTATGCTGTATTTTTAACATGTATTTAAAACTTAAAAGGGCTTCCCAGGTGGTTCATTGGTAACGAATCTGCCTGCCAATGCAGAAGACACAGTTTTGATCCCTGGGTTGGGAAGATTCCCTAGAGGAGGAAATGACAACCCACTCCGGTGTTCTTGCCTGGGAAATCCCATGGACAGAGGAGCCTGGAGGGCTACAGTCCACAGGGTCGCAAAGAGTTGGACACAACTGAGCAATTGAGCAAAAATACGAGGGGAATATATTTTCCATCTTATTTAATATTCTTCCATAGGAGCATAGTGTTCCAATTGTGGATATACCACAATTTATGTGACCAAGCTCCCAGTTTTGGACAAATAAGCTAATTCTATTTGGAGCAGGGGCTACTAGAGACAACAATCTGATAAACTCTTTAAGCCATAAATATTTAGGCAGAGAATAAATGGCTAGAATTTCTGACTGGCTTCCTAGGTGGCAATGGCTTCCAGTGCCATTGGCATCATCCTGGTGCCAATGTAGGAGATGATGGAGACTCCATTTTAATCACTGGGTCAGGAAGATCCCCTAGAGAAGAAAATGCAAACCCACTCTAGTGTTCTTGCCTAGAGAATCCCATGGACAGAGGAGCCTAGTGGCGTACGGTCCACAGGGTTGCAAAGAGTCAGACACGACTGAAGCAATTTAGCATGCAGAATTTCTGAGTCAAGAGAATTGCCCCCATTGGCTTCCCTGATAACTCAGTTGGCAAAGAATCTGCCTGAAATGCAGTAGACCCCAGTTGGATTCCTGGGTCAGGAAGATCTGCTGGAGAAGGGATAGGCTACCCACCCCAGTGTTCTTGGGCTTCCCTTGTGACTCAGCTGGTAAAGAATCTGCCTGCAATGTGGGAGACCTGAGTTCGATCTCTGGGTTGGGAAGATCCCCTGGAGAAGGGAAAGGCTACCCACTCCAGTATTCTGGGCTGGGGAATTCCATGGGCTGTATAGTCCACAGGGTTGCAGAGAGTCAGACACGACTGAGTGACTTTCACTTTCATTCACTTTTCATAATCAAAATGCCGAAGTATAGCCAACCACCAGCACAGGCAAGAACAGAACTATTCTGTGTGACTTGACATCATGAGGTGTTCGGGGACAAGTTCACCTGAAAGTCGAGGAAAGGCCTGTAAACAGGCTCCTTGCTCTACCCACTCCCAGCTGGGCCAGGAAAGATGCCCTGTTCAGATCCTAAGCCTAGAAGATGGACATCCTAGGACAGCCAAATGGGGTTTGGGACGTGGTGCTGAGAAAACATTCTTCCAGAAAGATTTGTTTATTTACATTTAATGAGCAGCTGGAATATCAAATTAGAGGCTAAACATTTGTGGGATCAAATCCGGCTCATCAACACTGCAGCTATATTAAAGCTGACATCTAGATCAGAAAGAGGGAAGTTCCTCACCCGATTATATTCAGTACCAGTACTTCTGGACACAGCCTCTTGTGATGGAGCTTTTCTGCAAGTCTAGGTACCAGCTGGGCTTCCCAGGTGGCGCTAGTGGTAAAGAACCCACTTGCCAATACAGCATACATGAGAGATGTGGGTTCGATCCCTGGGTTGGGAAGATCCCCTGGAGTAGGGCACGGCAACCCAGCCCAGGATTCTTGCCTGGAGAATCCCAGGGACAGAGGAGCCTGGTGGGTTACCGTCCACAGGGCTACCCAACTGGGGTGACTTAGCCCACAGCACAGCTAACTTTAATAATGGGAAGCTGTACATGTCACTAAACCAACCAAACAAAAGCATGAAATAAATGATTTTTGGAAGATATCGGTCATTGGTCATTTCTCTAAGAGGAATATTCAAAACCCCTACCTGGTTCACCAGGAAAAAAAGGTAGCATTCCTCAGTAAGATGCCTTTTTAAACCTTGTCACATGGCTTCTTTGTATTGACACAAATCCTGGGAGCCTCCAACTCACGAAAATGCCATGATTTTCAGGTGCTTGTCATATTTGCTTTCAGTTTCCCCCAAGTGGCCGCTGCAAGAATAAATTTCAGGCAATGCATGTTCTAGGGAGGTGTTTCTGCTATCTTGCTGAGTACAGTTCCTCCCAGGACAGTTTCAGATGTGCCAGGGAGGGTCCTGCTCTCATGCATTATTCAGGGACTTCTGTGATTATTTGGTTCAGAGGCGCCCTGCTTTGCACCGCCGCACTGGGACTTGGGCAGGAGGAGTTCTCTAGGTGCTGTGCTCTGCTCTGCAAAGCTGTGGTTTATGCATGCGGGCATCCACCTGAAGCCTGGAGCCGCCCCGGAGTGAGATAAGGCCCAATTCAATCTTGGCGCAGCTCTAATCCCCAGCCAGGCAACGCAGAACACCAGATAGTACACTCCGATTGTGTTATTAGACCATGCGTGCTCAGTCGTGCTCACTCTTTAGTTAATTTCTCAGGCGCTGCTTTTAGGGAATGTGGGAATTTCCCGGTAGCAGCGAGGCAGTGTCTTCATTGCCATTGTTTTTTAGCAGCTGATTTGGAAAAGAAAAAGAAGTAAATCAGGGTATTCATTCAAGGTCAAGGCACGCGTTTTGATATTTAGGGTTATTGCTGACAGCTTGGGTACAGGTTTTCCTAAAACATTGCAAGAACCCAAAATTAAATCACCTGTGTCCAGATTTTGCTATGTTCTTCCGTGAAAGAGTCTTTCGTGTCAGCTTTTCCTAGATTCTGGTATCAGGTCTGGGCAATCATTTTTAACATATTTAACAAAATACTAAAGAGAGCGCCACCTGATTCCTCCCCTTGCCAGTTCTCCAAGATATAGTGCCTTGAAAGTCATCCCGCAGGCAACAATTATTTTTAAAAGACTTTTTTTTGATGTGGACCATTTTTAGAGTCTATTGAATTTATTACAATATTATTTCTGCTTTATGTTTTGTTTTTTGACCATGAGGGATGTGGGATCTTAGCTCTCCGACCAGGAATTGAACTTGCACCCTCCCATTCACCCCTTGAATTGTAAAGCAAAGTCTTAACCACCGGACCACCAGGGAAGTGCCCCCTCCAGGCAATGATTAAAAGCAAGCTAAGTTAAAACATGGAAAGTTCCCCGTGAAACAAAAATTGTTATTAATAGCAATAGTAGTAATTGACAACATTTACTAGTACCTATTATATCAAAGTGAAAGCGAAAGTCGCTCAGTCATGTCCTACTCTTTGCGACCCCATGGACTATGCAGTCCATTCTCCAGGCCAGAATACTGGAGTGGGTAGTCTTTCCCTTCTCCAGGGGATCTTCCCAACCCAGGGATAGAACCCAGGTCTCCCACATTGCAGAAAGATTCTTTACCTGCTGAGCCACAAGGGAAGCCCATTATATCAAAGTACAATTCTAAATGTCTTAGTTATTAAAATGAAAATTAAAATTTTTATTGAATTTTAAAATCTAATGTATTTATTGATACGAAATTGGTACTAATAGCGATCATAGTAATGGACAACATTTATTAAACGCACACTATGTCCAAGGACATTTCTAAGTACTTCTATTAATCCCAGGTGGCACTAGTGGTAAAGAACTTGCCTTCCATGGCAGAAGACTTAAGAGATGTGAGTTCATCCCTGGGTTGGGAAGATCCCCTGGAGGAGAGCATGGCAACCACTCCAGTATACTCGCCTGGAGAATCCCATGGACAGAGGAGCCTGGCGGGCTACAGTCCATGGGTCTCAAAGAGTCGGACACGACAGAAGCAACCTAGCATGCGTGCACACATTGATCATGCAACTCAACCATTTGAGTTACATAGGCTTTTAGATGATGTCTGACATTCATAAAATGATGGGAGTTCCCATAGTCTCCTCCATCATCTTGTGTCAGGCTGTCGTAGAGATGCTTTGTGACTTAATGCATCAGTGGTCTGGGCTTTTGTTGAAGTCAAAGCTCCAGAAGCAAAATTAGCATCTCACGGTGAGGGATTTGTGTTTGCCTGTGGGTAGATGGCAGTCAGGCCGTACACTGCAGGGGCCAGGGAGAGAGGGACACCAGGCTCCTCACAGGGTCAGAGGTCAGCTACTCACAGCTTAGGAGTAGTCCTAAACACAGTTTTCCAGAGTTCAGCACACCCTCTCAACTGTGTAAAACATTCACACTTGAGTAAAGGATATTAGAGACAAGGGGGAATTTACTGCAGTTCCACTCATTTTCTTTCCTTTTTTTTTTTAACCATTATTTTTTTTTTCTATTAATGTCTAGTTCATTGACAATGTTGTGTTAGTTTCTGCTGAACAGCAGAGTGATTCAGTTAAACAGATATATACATTCTTTCTTTATATTCTTTTCCATTACGGTTGACCATAAGATATTGAATATAGTTCCCTGTATCACTCCCAGGTAACCTGGAAGACAAAAGCTGTAGTCATCTCAGGACAATAAAGCGTGGTTAGAAATAGCCATGCAAGAGAATTCAGATGAAGCCAGAGCTCCTGCGATGCCATAGTTCTTTTTCTGTTTTTAAAAGAGGTCTTTTGAAACGCAATGCTACAAAGGTGTTCGGAAAAGGTTGTGGGATCCTGACTCTGGCTGTTCTGACACCTTTATTCAGGAAGAGAAGATTCAAGAAAAATGCAAGTCAATCTCAACCATTGGGATGGAACATGAGTACACAATTCCAAACACGTTGGGAACATCACCTGAGGTGCCATGCAAAGAAAATAGGTTTGAAGTTAGAAAGATATGGGTTTCAATGTCAGGTCCACTTCACATTTGATGTGAGCTGGTCAGTGTATACGACCTCTAGGAGGCTTAGTGTTCTCATCTAAACAGCCAGGGTATAAACGCCTACCTCATAGGGTTGAGGGAATTAATGATTAAAATAATGACTATAGAAGGTCCAGCAGCAGCTGCTGCATAGCAGATCCTCAACATAAGTCCACACTCTCTGCTTCAAAAGCTTCCCTTCTCCCATGGATATCAGAGCTTCAGACACTACCCAATACAGTGAAATTTTAAATATTAAACAAGCTGCGTTAATAATTTAAAAAAATAGCTGATAGTGCTTTTCTATTTGTATAACATACTTATGGTTTTCCAAACACTTTCCTCATCCATTATTTTACTTGATTCTCAGTACAAAATTATATCAGAGGCAGAATTTACAGATGAGGGAACTGATGCTCGCAGATATGAAAGGATGTTCCCGAGATCAAACAACTGGTGGAGCTGAGACTTTTCTTTTTTTCCTTCAGCTATGAGATGAGTTTATTTACTTACCTAAAAGTATTTGTTGATTATGTATTTGATGCTAAACACTATGTTAGATTCTTGGGGTATACTGGTACACAATAGCTGACCTCAATAGCTGACTGTGAAGTCGGCTTATTTTGTGCTAGTGTAGTTAAGAGTTAGAAAGAAATTATGATACTAGCTCATTTTTCTATGTTTGAAGATTCCACTGGTTTGTACATTAGCTCTTGTCCTCTTTGAAAACCCACTGAAAATGGAGAGCCAGAAGATATACTAGGATATGGATGGCTTTGAGCGTGCATGCTTGGCTGTGTCTGACTTTTTATGACTCCATGGACTGTAGCTCACCAGGCTCCTCTGTCCATGGGATTTCCTAGGCAAGAGTAATAAGATTGGGTTGCCATTTCCTCCCTCTGGGAGATCTTCCTGATCCAGGGATCAAACTTGTATCTCCTGCGTTTCCTGCAGGTGGATTCTTTACCACTGAGATACCAGGGAAACCCAGATACACTTTCAGGTAATATTTAGGTCCTGCCACACAGTAGGACATGAGTGGCAGGCAAGTGAGCGAAACTTTGTCTATATTGACTGATATTCCTCATTGCTCACAATACTGCCTGAGCTCTGCCTCCTTTCAGATCCACAAGGACATTCTGGCCAGTTGTATTATTATTTCCTTATACATCACAATGTAATAATGGAAATAAAGTGCAGGATAAATGCAGTGTACTTGAATCATCCCCAAACCATCTCCCTGCCCCACGCCCCCGAGTCTGTGGAAACATTGTCTTCCTTGAGATCAGTCTGTGAGGAAGGCTGTGTTAGAGGACTGCAAAATAGTGATAATGTAATCGGATACTTTTTTTCTTCAAATATTAGCTGCCATGCTACTATAAAGGCCAATTCTCCCAACCTCCATAAACTCTGGGATCCTCCAAGGTAGATGAACGTTTGACTCATTCTGTGTACTGGTTTGCAAAATAGCAGCTTGCTTGCCTATAATCCCCCCAAAGGGCTTTTTGTTGATGCAGCTTGTTTGTGTTTATATCATTATGAGCTCATGAATCTAAACATATTAAATGAATTTCAATAAACTGAAGTCATTATTCTTTATGTTCAAATTATCTAATTTTTGATCAGTACAAACTTATGAAAGATGCAACCTGAACCCCCTGGGTGCAACTCCTATAGCCACTTTTGTGTCTTCTTATAGGACCTTGCACCAAAGATCAAGAAAGACGGTGTTAGAGATGGACATTTTCTGCAGGTCCTTAGGAACAGAACGGTTTCCGCTCGGCATCTTATCCTGGTCAGTATCACCTGCACACCAGTCTCCTTTTTTCACTCCCCATCAAGCCAGGTAACTGCAATCTGGGTTCATTACACCTGTGCATTGAAGGGGACATGGACCAGATGCCACCTTTAACTTTCATATGTCCTATCGAGGCCTGAACATCAGGGTTTTCTCTTTTATTTTTCTTCTTGAGCTCACATGCATGGCATTTTTCCTTGGCGCTGGGAACAAAAGGCAGGGCAAGTGATTCATGTGTGACCAGACACTAGTGTCACGATATACGCTAATCTAGGAGAAACCAAATGATGCTGCAGGAAATAAAGCAGAGCCCTAATGAGGTTCTCTCCAAAATCCACTTATTCATGCCAAGAGCCTGAGTTCCTTCCAGAAGCCCAGCTGATCACATGGACACTCAGTAGCATCTTTTAGCCACTCAGCCACGGTGAAAAAGCATGGCTGTAATTCTGCCTAATTAATAACACAATGACAGAAATGCAGGAAAAAAAATGCATGCAGGCTCATTTAAACCTCCCAGAAAAAAATCAATTGGTTCTGTCTAAACTTTGCCTGGGGTGACCCTTCATCAATTGAAGCACAGAGCACAGTGATCTGAAACTGCAAATATTTTCTCTTCAGGCATGATTGAAGCATCAGACAGGAAATAACTTTCCGTATTCATTTCTTAGAGATTTTAAAACACTCAAACAAGGATACTTATTTTCCCACCTTCCTCTGCTATATGTAAGTCAGGGATAATAAGCTTTAAGATGTTCAAAATCATGTAGCTTGGAGCTGTGCTAGAGATGGCTTCTGCCTTTGTGCAATCAATACCTGGATTAAAAATCAGAGGACGCTTCCTTTAAGAAATGGAATAACACAACTGCAACTCCCTTGTTTTGGGAACTTCACCAAACATATCCCCTCTGCATTTATTATTTCTCTTGTGAATCTGAGTTTAAGAATCATAAAAAAAAAGAAGTGACACCAGCTACCATCTCTGCATCCTCCATTGAAATGATGTGGAATATGCTAAGATTAATCTAAAAAAAATTTCCAAACTCTAGAGCAAGCAAACAAATGTAACCGAGAAGAAAGAAGGGGAAACAATGAACAAAAAACAGCAACAACAAACCAGCTCAAAGCTTTTTATCAGTTTTCAGGTTAGGTTTATGACAGCCACAAGAGGGCTCTCAAATCTTTCCAAATGCAAGGTAAGTGCTGAGAGATGTTTTCCTAGTAATTAACTTCCACAAATCAATATTACCTATTAATGTCCATTACAGAGACAAGTTTCTGACTTCTGACACTTCACGCTCAAGTTAAAGAGAGACTTTTCTTATAAAAATTCTAGGGGCCCGCAGTGATTGTAAGTCAAAACCAAAAATGAGTTGCACCTGTGATTTCCTGTGTCTGCTCTAGCATGAAAATTCCCAACACTGCAAATTTCATCAAAGGTTAAACATGAATTTGAAGCACTGTGTATATAATGGAATACATTGACCTCCAGTGGATTTTAAAGGCTATTCTGTCTCTTTTTGCCACATCCTGCATCCCCTAAACAGCCGTGGAGGCTGACACACCAAAGTTAAAATGCAGTGACCCTCTCCTGGGGCAGAGAGAAGTTTCTGGAGCCATTAGCTTTGGAGGTTTTCAACTCCTGCTGTGAGCTTGATGCCGTTGATGGTGTTTACAGCCTGCACTACAAAAGACACGTGGAAGACAGAAAGGATTTTAATTTTCTGTTCAAGCTGGAAGGTGGGGCAGAATAGTATATAGCATAATAGATAATGCTGCACATGGGAAGAATGGGAGGTTCCCGCAAATAAGGACAGACTGGAAACATAGCTTTCTCAAAGGGCCAGCAGAAGACAGAATACCATCGGAACACCTCTTTGACATGAGATGACTGTGCTTAGTCGCTCAGTGTCCACCCCTTGGCAACGCCATGGACTGTAGCTCCCCAGGCTCCTCTGTCCCTGACTCTTTGCTGATGGCCTTTGCTTTAATGGTAAAATGATCCTAAGGATGGGCAAGGGTGGGTAGCAGTTCTATCGTCAGAGGGCAGGAGTGCTTCCCTGGCATTGTAGAGATGTGGTTTTTCTGGCCAGCCTGCAGTCCTGGGTCTCAGCACCAGGAGGGGGCCTGAGGAACTCGGGGAGGGGGGACTGGCTCGGGCCACCATGTCACTCCTGATCAGAGTGCCCACACCTCGTGCTCTTGCAGTCACTCATCTCTGAAATTAAGGATTATCATAGACTAAATTCCTAGTTCAAGAAGGTTAGCATTCTGTCTCTGACTTGGGCACTCAAGAGGGGTGTTCTGGAGAAACAAAGTTCTGTCTTAGGAAATCTTACACTGCTTGGCATGTGCCCTCAATACAAATGGAACCCAACCTCAGTGTAAACCATGTGGATGTTTTTAGCTAATACTTTTTGGAGTTGGTGGTTCCTCAAGTTTAATTTCCAGTTTGAAGAGCAGTAATCCCTCTTAATTTGCCTTAATCCTTCTCTTTTAGAATTCCAAAAAGTGCATTCTAGGAAGCATGATGTATTTTTCAGATCTAATTCAGATTCCATTTAAATCCTTCCTCTTTGACACTTTGAGAGTTCCTTTTGTGTTTTCCCACATTTATCCCATCCACCCTGTATACGTTCCCTCACTGATGCAGCTTCAGAATATTGCCCTCTTGGTGGTACAAACCTTGTTAAAGCATTTTGGCCATGACCTGGTTTGACATCTAGTCTAGGGATTGTGTGCACAGACAAGAGCCTTCAGCTGGTCCTGACTCAGAGTCCTGCCCTTCCAGAGTGGCAGGTAGGACTGAGACAGACCCTATGATGGAGGGGAAATCCAGCATCAACCAGGTAGAAACATCCAGATCCTTAACAGATCATAGGGCACTTTGGTTTTGGACAAAGCACATCCAGTCAAATTTAAGAATGTATCTTTGCAATACTTTTTGATCTCTGTGCTTCAAATAACTCAAGATCATAAAGATAGGCAATTTCCCCCACCCTAAGAGGAGGCCAAATATTACAGGCTACATGTTTATGTCCCCCTAAAATTCATATATTGAAACTCTAACCCCTAATGGATAGGACATGAGTCCCAAGGGGGGAGATTAAGTTTGGATGAGGTCATGAGGATGGAGCCTCATGCTCTTCTTTTTTCACAAGAAGAAAAAGAGACCAGATCTTCCTCTCTCTGCCATGTGAGGAAACAAGAAGACAGTGGTCTGCAAACCAGGAAGAAGTTCCTCACCACACACGGAATGTGCTGGCACCCTGACCTTGAGCTTCCCAGACCCTAGACCTATGAGAAATCCATTCCTGTTGTTTAGCCACCCAGTATATGGTATCTTGTTGTAACATGGAACCGATTATTAGAGCAAAGGTGGGTGTTCTAGAGAAAATAAGGGAATTCTTTCTCCATTAGGCTTCTCCTTTCACAGAGCACCTGGTTATAGTGATATGTGACCACATTAACACCAGATCTCTAAAGAAATTAAATGACTAAACAACCGATTGCAATGAAAGAGTTTGGCAGTGAGGCTTGGAGGACTTGTCTTTCTCAATTTAGATGTCACCAGCCCAACTGCCAGTTTTTGCTAATCAACACAAATCCCATCATTGATCCCTGACCAAAAAAGTTTTGGGTTGAACAGTTTCCTCTAAAGATCGTGAAATCTTAGCTCCCAGTACCTGTGACTGGGACTTCTTTAGGAAAGTGGATCTTTGTAGAGAATCAGCTTAAGATGAGGTCATTAGGGTGGGCTCTGATTCAACATAACTGGTGTCCTTATGTGCGTGCCAAGTTGCTTCAGTTTTGTCTGACTCTGAGCAATTTTATGGACTGTAGCCTGCAGGCTCCTCTGTCTATGGGATTCTCCAGGCCAGAATACTGGAGTGGGTGGCCATACTCTCCTCCAGGGGATCTTCCCAACTTAGGGATTGAACCCACGTCTCTTACATCTCTTGCATTGGCAGGCAAGTTCTTTACCACTAGCGCCACCTAGGAAGCCCCGATGTCCTTATACAGACAGAGAGGAAACTTGGACACAGATATAAACGTTAAGAAGGAAGATAGTATGAAGACCTAAGGAGAAGATGGCCATCTATAAGCCAAAGAACGTCTGAGCCTACCAAAAGCTAGGAGAGAGTCTCTCCAAGCCTCAGAAGAACCAACCTTGCTTGCACCTTGCTGTGGATTTCTAACCTCCAGAGCTGGGAGAGAATAAATTTCTGTTATTTAAGCTTGTAGTACCTTAAGTACAGTAGCAAAGCTAATGCAAAGGGAGATTTTTATTGGAGAAACAGATGAACAGACATAATGGCAGATGAATTCTCAGTACCTGCATTTATTAAAACTGGTTTTTATTTATACATATGAATGGATCATTAAGGATGATTAAACATTTGAGGAAAAAAAATAAGCAAACAGAATAACTGCTTAGAAGAAATTGGTAATTTAAGTAACAAAAATATTATTATGACTATCGAGAGAAGTTACTGCACCATTAAATAAGAATAGGATAGGAGGGAACAAAGCACAAAAGATTTCTTAGAAATTAATTTGTATGTTGGGCCTGAAAATAATCAATAGTCAGAATAAACCTGCCAGATATGATAGGGAGGAGGATGTGGAAAATATGAGAAATTTAATTGAGACAAAAAGAAATAGATTCTATAAATTTAATGCTCATCTAGAAAAGATTCCCAATAGAAAGCAAAGAAAAACAAGAAAGCACAGGGGAAAATAATAAAAATAAAAATAGGATATCTCCTAAGCCTGAGAATATGTAAATTTTCAAACTGAAAAGGCCCGTGGAATTCAAATGGTGTAAATGAAATCTTAGAAGTCTAAATAATAAAGATCCAGGAAGCTTCCAGAGAGGAAGGACCTAAAATGAATAAAGATGGAATAAAATGCAAATGGCCAACAATTTTTAAATCAGAACTCCAAAGGCTAAAAACATTGGGTCAGTGCTATCGTACTTATGAGGAAAAATGATTTTAAATATTGAATTTTTGACCTAGTCAAATTATCAATTATATGTAGAATTAAAAAAAAAATACTCATATGCCCAGGAAATTTCACTCCACTACACTTTCTGGAAAAAGAGAACTGTATTTGAGAAACTATCCCAACACAAGTCAAAAAGAACTCATGAAATAATGATGGACTCTAACATACTTATTTTAATGTCTTTAAAGGAAAAGATTTATACCGATGACAACTCAGGCATCTCCAAGGTATATGAGGGAAAAGGGGTTCTCTTTCAACAAATACTAGGATTCTAGGATTGAACAGTTGAGATAATAACAATGAGAGGCACAGAAGTCTTCTCTCCACAGGATAAAAGAAAGGCAATTCGAAATTCTAAGAAAAACACAAGGCTAAAAGAGAAAGTCACAACTAGATGCAAAGCAAGCTCAAACAAGACAGAATTTTAAGGACTAAATGGATTGGAATATATGAGAGGAGAATCCACCTGACTTCAGTGGAGGTTGGAGGAATCAGTATACATTTCCTTTTTTTTTTTTTTTCTTTATAAATCTGTTCACAATAGTTGTGGATATTTTACATAGTCACATTAAGCATCTTGTTTGCTGGTGTCTTAATTTTTTGTTTTTAGAATCATACTATAGTACAAGTCCAGAAGTCTATGTAACATTGGAGGCAAGAGTGCAAATCTGAACTGTGGTGTTGGAGAAGGCTCTTGAGAGACCCTTGGACTACAAGGAGATCCAACTAGTCTATCCAAAAGGAAATCAGTCCTGAATATTCATTGGAAGAGCTGATGCTGAAGCTGCAACTCCAATACTTTGGCCACCTGATGCGAAGAGCTGACTCACTGGAAAAGACCCTGATGCTGGGAAAGATTGAAGGTGGGAGGAGAAGGGGATGACAGAGGATGAGATGGTTGGATGGCATCATCGACTTGATGGGCATGAGTTTGAGTAAACTCCAGGAGTTGGTGATGGACAGCGAGGCCTGGCATGCTGCAGTCCATGGAGTCGCAAGAAGTTGGACACGACTGAGCTGACTGAACTGAACTGAACTTAGAGTGCAAATGTTCACAAAAGCCTTATAGGATGAAGGTGAGGCCAATAGATGCTAAGGTTGAAGTGAATTGATGGGGGTGGGAAGGAACATAATGTGCATAAATTTCCTCATTTTCCATAATGAAGAGTCAAGACATCTCTGGGTTTTGGAGAAACCCAGAGCATTTATTCCTTGAATGCAAGTACGTGCTGAGCCCTAAGGCAAGAGTAGAAGCAGCATACTGGGCTGTGGTCCAGGCCTTCCTCCCTGGACAGTAACAATACCCGTGACAGAGAAGATGGAGTAGATCCTTCTTGAGATGGAAAGTTGCAAGCTGATGCAACTTTTGCTTTTTGCCTTCAGTCCAAATTACATTATATGGGACAGACTTTCCTAAAGCTGAACGTAAAGTTCATATATACCCCTTTTATCTATTTTTAACACTTTCTTTCCTAGTTTAGCTTTTATTCCTTTTTGTCAGATCCCAGAATGGCTGTGGGGCAGGTAAACCTGCATTGGCACTACTATCTTCCTGGAAGAAAATTGCAAAAATTTATCTTGAGACCCAACTAGCCTCAGAAGCAAAGGATTTATATATAGCTCCTCTGCCAGACCAGAAATAAGATAAGAGAGCTGGCAGAGCTGATCTCACAGGTACTGAGATCAGAGAAGAAGAACAGAAGGAATCAGGCCTCACCATCACCTGAATCCTAAGAAGCTGATAACCCTATATCAGATTCCTTCAGGCTCAAATCTGCAGGAGTCACTGACAACACAGAACCTTCCAGCAAACTCTAAGTCAGGTATTGAAGATATGTCTCCAGTGTCTAATACCAGTGCCTACAGGGTGTGTGTGTGTATGTGTGTGTTCAATTTTAAATACGAAGATCATTCATCATATTCAGAAGAAAAGACACCATGATTGGTTAACAACTTTATAATGATCAGTGAAAGTTGCTTAGTTGTGTCCAACTCTTTGTGATCCCACAGATTGAAGCCCGCCAGTTTCCTCTGTCCATGGAATTCTCCAGGCAAGAATACTTAAGTGAGGTACCATTCCCTTCTCCAGGAGGTCTTCCCTATGATGATCAGAGCTTCAACCAATTATTGGAGCAACCAATATTTTAAAGCTTGAAGAATAAAATGGAATGGTTAGCAAACTAACAATTGTTATAGCAAAACTTGCCCCTCTGTGTAGCTCTTCATTGTCTCCATGTGCTAATGAGGAAGGAAAACAATATCAGAAGGTTATCTTAAGAGTCAACTTCAGAATTCTTTGCAGGAGAAGGACTGAGTTTGCTGAGTAACTTACCTACATTGGTGTGTGTATGTGCTTACAGAGCAAAAGCTCCCGTGTTCAGCATGGAGGGGCTGGGGGGAGATAAAGTGAGGACATAGACACTTTCGAGAAGAAACTGATTTGAATTTGGAGTGACGGGAAGTAAGAAGGAAAAAGAAGTTTCAAGAAAGAGAAAAACAGTGTTAGGCCAAGCATTACAATGGAGGCAGGAGGGGAAATACTAACCAGCAGGCAGCTTCTGGAGACAGAGTGGTAGAAAGACATGCAAAACAGAGATGACTGCTTTTTTTTTTTTTTTTTAAATTGGAGTATAACTGCTTTACAATGCTGTGTTAGTTTCTGTTGTACAATAAAGTGAGTCAATTATATGTATACATATATCCCTTCCCTCTTGGACTTCACTCCTACCCTCCCCAGCCCACTCCTCCAGGTCATCACAGAGCACCAAGCTGACCTCCCGGTGCTAGACAGCGGACCTATTTCACACTCAGTAGTGTGTACATGACAATCCTAATCTCCCAATTTGTCCCACCCTCCTTTTTCCACCCTGGGTCCACATGTCCATTCTCTCCGACTGTGTTTAAATTTATTTCTGTGATTCTGTCTTGGAAGTCCTCTTTGGCACCCCAAACCATCAGCAGTCTGTTAATCTAACATCTTGCATGCTGGGGTGGGGGGGTGGTGGCAGACTGAGGCAATCTAGGAAAAGAAGTTGAATTTTTGATCTGCGCCAGAGTTGAAATCTCATTGAATTCAGACTGTCAGCAAAAGGTGACCTTGAAAAGAAATGAATTCCTCACTGGGCACAGTAAATTGGGGAAGGATATCTGTGCTCCTGGCTGTCCCCAGACCCTGTTTCCAATTCGAAGACCCCAGCCCATCTAGTCAACCCCAGCCTCACCTCCCAAGTACATGCACTCTCGGCCAGGACTTCTCCATTACCTAAGTCTGTTTTGAACATGTTCTTTCTGATCTAATAAAAGCTGAATTTGTTACTGACTTGGGCCTGAGACCCAGATATTTCTGGTTCTTTCATACACCCATCTTGAATTTCAAGTCTCAATATTCTTTGTATTTTCAACAAGGCTTTCTTTTGGAGGTAAAAGACTAAATTACAAAGACAGGCACAAATGGTTATTTATTACAGGTTTTCAAATTTCTAATTTGTTTTTAATGAGGTCTCTTATGCTTATGTTTTTATTCATTAATTCCTTCAACAGATACTTACAACCCTACTATGTTGCTGTCCCTGTATGTTCTATTCTGTGAAGTAATTCCACCATTTTGTACACTTAATGTATTTGCTTCCCAGTATAGAAAAAGTTGAATAATATTGGCCTTTTCTTTGACATCCTTTTTACAAATAGCTGCATTTTTTCGTATTTACATAAAGCTCAAGACATTTATTGAACATTTTCCAAAGATTCTTTCACACTCCAGCCAAGTGGGAGAAAAAGAATTGCCATTCTGATTCAAAGATGATTTAGGCAAAGGGCCCACATCATATCAGAAGTAGAAAAGCCCTTTAAAAATAGGCCCATTTCTCCTTGGTCTCTCTGCCAAAGCAGCACAGAGCAAGTCTCCTGATGGGGACTTATCACTTCCTAGCTTACACGCTGAATAGATATTTCTTCTGCAGCCCCAAGGTCAGTAACAAAAACGGCTTTTCATTTCTGCTGTTGGTTTTACACAAGTAAAAATGCTCATTTTACATCATTAACAACAAAAAAAGATTCGCAAGGTCTAGGAGCCTGCTGCTCCTTCATATAGCACATTGTTTCCTTATCACTCGTCCTAAACAGACCCAAGGGAGTTGGGAGGTCAATGGAGAATTTGGTTTCAGATGGCTCCTATTACTAATATTTAGCATACTGTGCACAGTACAGAGGGCTATAATTAAGCTGCAGAAAACTTGAACTGTAATTTCTTCCTTTTGAGTAACACAGGTCATAGAAAAATTACCTAAGCTCTTCAGTTACCTTTTTTTGCTGTTTTGTTTTGCGTCTCACAGTCAGTTTTTCACTGGACGAAGGCAAAGCAGATTCTGTCACCCCAAGACATACGCCCAAGCTTTAAGTTGGGAGCAAATTCCCCAAACTCAGGGCAACTCAGGTTTTTCCCTCATTTCAATTTAACCACTAATCCATATTTAACACTGTCCTAAATTTGCTCATTAGACAGGATTCAAACTTTGACACCACTTACTTGAACAAATTATGTAACCTATCTAAGCTCTATTTTTTTG
This sequence comes from Antilocapra americana, assembly GCA_007570785.1. Lineage (NCBI taxonomy): Eukaryota > Metazoa > Chordata > Mammalia > Artiodactyla > Antilocapridae > Antilocapra > Antilocapra americana. The sequence goes on along the minus strand of ML660218.1, from coordinate 339,070 downwards.
TGTGTCTAAATGGTGATAAAAATAGTACCAACCTCACAGGGTTTCCTGTAAGGATTTGGTGAGCTACAGTAGGAAGAAATCTTAGCAGAATCGACCACATGGTGTTGTTGTTAAGTTGCTAAATAGTGTTTGACTCTTTTGCAACCCCATGGAATGTAGCCTGCCAGCCTCTGTCTATGGGATTTGTCAGGCCAGAATACTGGAGTGGGTTGCCATTTCCTTCCATGGGGGATCTTCCCAACCCAGAAATCAAACCTGCGTCTCCTGTGTTGGCAGGCAGATTCTTTACTACTGAGCCACCAGGGAGGCTCCCATCGACCAGCTTACAAGTACTAAATAAAGATCAGTTGGGCTTCCCTGGTGGCTCAGAGGTAAAGAATCTGCCTGCAATGCAGGAGACGCGGGTTCGATCCCTGGGTCAGGAAGATGTCTTGGAGGAGGGCATGGCAACCCAGTCCAGTATTCTTGCTGGGAAAATCCCATGGACAGAGGAGCCTGGAGGGCTACAGTCTATGGGGTGGCAAGGAGTCCAACACAACTGAAGTGACTGAGCATCCACTCAAGATTAGGTACTCTCATCCTTCACAAAGTTTCATGATAAAAATAATAATAAATGATAATAACCCAACAAATACCTTTTATGGGGCACTTCCATTGTGCTTGGTAAGGAGAGGAGACCAGTTTGCTTCCTCTTTTCCTTTTTGTCTGCCTTCCTCACTGAAGGAGGAAGAAGGGATTTCTAGTAATTTTGGATAGAATCTTGAATGTGATGGAGTTTATTACTTTTATTTTGATAGGAAGAGCTACCAAATCTTCAACGTGAGCCTCCATGGTGAGACCACCTTATACTTGCTTCTCTCATGTTAGGGAGCCAGGATTCTTCACTGGGTCCTCCAGGTCTATACCACATTTTCCAAATTAGCCTTGACTTGAATTCAGCCTTGCAGTGTATTGGACGCAGTCTCAGCCATTAATCAAGGGGAATTCTGATTCTATTCGACAGTGCTTCATTAGTCAGGAACCCAAATGGTAGCATTTTTGTGTACTGGTCATAATACCATCATTTCAGTACTAAGATCCTACTCAAAATCCTTGCCCCCTAGGCTCTGTGCCAAGCTCCATGGATGCACAACCTCACTTAAACTCCATAATCCTTAGGAGGAAGGTGTCATTATATCATACTTTCAGAGGACCCAGCCAGGTCTAGAGAGGTTACAACCCCTGTCCCAGAGCTAATAAGTCTTGGAGCCAGCATGCAAATCCAGGTCTTTCCAGTTGCAAAGCAGGCGTCTGTAAGTCTTATATAGCTCTGCCCTGAATGTGCAGGGAATTATAATAAGTTCAGAGATACCAAGATAATGAAAATGGTGCCTCTGTTCACAGAGTCTGTGGTAGAATCTAGAGGCACAGGGTCAGTATTGTGTCCCTCCAAGTGGCACCTGCAGATGCCCCGCACACAAGAAAAACCTGGGCTACTTCTCAGCCCCTTGTCTTAGATACTAGGGATGGTACAACAACAGCAGCGACAAAACCCAAACAAATGAAAAACAGCAACAAAAAACCAACGACAGCAAAAACCATAGACTTGGCGGCTTAAACAATCATTTATTTCTCACTGTTTAGGAGGCTGGGACAGCCAAGATAAAGGCACTGGCAGATTTGGTGTCTGGTTCCTAGAGGGCCACCTGCTTGCTAAGTCCAAACAAGGTGGAAGGGATGAGAGAGCTCTCTGTGGTCTCTCTTATGAGGGCACTAACCCCATTCACGAATGCTCCACTCTTATGACCTGATCACCTCCCAAAGGCTTCACCTTTTAATACCATCCCATTCGAGACTAGGAATTTAAGAAATGAATTTGGGAAGACTCAGGTATTTAGTCTTCCCCTAGTCATGCTAAATCAGAAGGCTTCTGAGGTGGGCATGAAAAAAGAAAGTAAAGTGTTAGTTGCTCAGTCCTGTCTGACTCTTTGTGACCCTGTGGACTGTAGCCCGCCAGGCTCCTCTGTCCATGGGATTCTCCAGGCAAGAATACTGGAGTGGGGAGGGAACTAAGACGGCGGAGGAATAGGACGGGGAGTCCACTCTCTCCCCAATAAATACACCAAAAGAACATTTAAAAACCGAGCAAACTCCATAAAACAACATCTGAATGCTGGCAGAGGACATCAGGCATCTGGAAAGGCAGCCCATTGCCGACGAAAGAAGGTAGGACAAAAAAGAATACTGGAGTGGGTAGCCATTCCCTTCTCCAGGGGACCTTCCCAACTCAGGGATTGAACTTGGGTGTCCTGCATTGGCAGGCAGATTTTTTACTGTCGGATCCACCAGGAAACCCTTTTACTTTTTCTTTTTCAGATGATTCTTAAAGTAATTAAAGTTGAAAACTAATTTCAAGTTTAAAAGCTAAGCGATAAGACAGAATAAGATGCAACATATTCTTAGGAAATCCTCCTAAAACATTCATCCATAACAGTTTTCTTTTTGTCAAATGTATCTAAAATCTTAGCTGGAATATTTTCCTAGGGTTGATTGGATCCACCAAACATAATTCTTAGGAAGAATCATGTTAGCATTGGATTACAATAAAAATTTTTACTATTGGGCTTCACTTTAGAAAAAAAGAGGACATTATTAAAGGGCTAACAAGAACCATTGCTCAAATGTGATGAGTGCAAAATTGGAAGTCCGAGAGCTCTTGCCTTGCTTCTAAGATATTAAGCTAGTAGCTCAAAAAGTTACAGGTGAATCTATAAATTCTCCCCAGATTAGCACATATTTTGTTCTGTTCTTTTTTGAAGGAGAGTAACGCCACCAGTTTAGAAAACTTTTATCTTCTCACGTCTCATCTGCACTCTGCTGTAGTCTGACTGAGCTCCCTTCCTTAATTCCCATGGACCATTGCCTTCCTATGAATCATCAAATTAACTTCTCACATCTAGCTTCTATTCAAAACCAGTAATAGACTCCTGAAAGAAGTCCCCGCTTCTTACTCTGACATGCAAAATTCTCGGCAATCTGGGCTCCCTCTTTTTTCTTTTAAGAATCCACTTTTCAAAATTAAGTTTTTTCAATGGGCTGACCTATTTAAGATTCTACATTCCCATCTGTGCTTCCTCTTTTGCCTTTTCTCCTACAAGTGCTGAATCAGTAAGAATAGGCCTGGTTATCTGTAGTAAAAAAAAAAAAAAAAAACCGGCCCCTGACTCTCAGGGGCTCAGAACAACACAGGAGTATTTTTTTGCTTAGGTCACATGTCTGTTGTAAGCCGGCTCAGGGGCTGGCCTCATCTTTCACACTCCAGACTCAAGGGATGAAGGAGCCATTTTGGACAGCACTGATTGCCATATCAGAGAATGAAGACAGCTCGGCGAGACTCAGACAGGCAATTAAATGCTTTGACCTGGAAGTGACACATGTCACTTTCACTGTCCACTCAGTCATCAGAACTAGCCACACGACCTGACCCATTAGATTCTGAATGTACAATTCCACCAGTGACTCAAGGGGGAAAAATAGTGGTAAATAGTGCTCATCAAAGTACTGGTTCATAGTCTATCAGTACTAAAGTCTAAGTTCAGACCTCTCTGTTGCTTTTCGCACAGAGCCCAGCAGGATGGCAGTGGTGTCTTTTCCCCTTCACTCCTGGAACTTTTACTTTCTGTTCCATTTATGTAGTGCTGTCATATTTAAATGTCTTTTATTATTTCAAGCATATTTATCTTTTCTCCTCTGAGACCAGAAACCTTGTCATTTTGGAAATCATTCACCTGAACTATCACAGTTAAGAGAACATAATAAATGTTAGTAGCTTCTCGAGGTATTGATTACCTTTCCAAATTACATTTAAAATACAGCACATATCACATTATACTCTGGTTTTTGTGTGTTTAGCTGCTCACTAGTGTCCGACTCTTTGTGACCCCATCGATTGTAGCCCACCAGGCTCCTCTGTCCATGGGATTTTTTTTCAGGCAAGCATAATGGAATGGGTTGCCATTTCCTCCTCCAGGGGATCTTTCTGGCCGAGGGATTGAACCCATGTCTCCATGTCTCTTGCATCGCAAGCAGATTCTTTACCCACTGAACCATTGAGAAAGCCCATTAGAACTTTGAACTCTTTGTTTAACCAGTTTAATTTTTAGGATAATCATTTCAGATACTATTTCCTTAGTTGTTTTACCAAGCACTGATAGTTTATTAAATACTTATTAAATATTTTTTAATGTTTTGTGTTCTAGCCCAAACACATAGGATAGTGCCTGAAAAATAATAATTGCCCAACAAATATCTCATTGAATAACTCATTCTGTGTTCAAAATGATCTGATACGAAACTATCCTCATTTAACAGATAAAGAAATTGATGCAAGTGTAGGGAAGTCTAGCAGATAATGCAGGATAGTATTCTTATGTTGCAGGCAGATTCTTTACCATTTGAGCCACCAGGGAAGCCCCCAAGATAGCAATCTTAAACAAAATAAAGTTTCTTTTTCAAAATGGGTTCTTGATGGCAATCGAGAGAAGCCAGACTAGTTAACATGGGCAGAAAAGGAATTTTTACAGGCGGAGGGTGGAAGGGAGGAGGTAAAGGAGAGCTTGTACAATTGATGAGCCAGTTAGAGAGTCAGTCCAGAAAGGAAAAGCAAGATGTAAAGCAGCAAGACCCAGCTGCAGTCCCTCAGCAGGAAGTCTGCTGAGGAAGCCAGCCCTGGTGCCCTTCCCACGGTCCCCTGGCTTCGCTGCTGCTGGACTTGACACTCTGCTGGGACCCTCTGTCCATCTTCCACTCACCTTGGACCTGTGAGCCACAGTCTCAAGAACAGAGGGCCTGGTAGGAGCCTGGTGCAACCTCTGTACATGTCTGTACTACAGATGCTCAATTAGGCAAGACGGGGTCCTGCCTTTCTCTCATCTTGGGAGAGATGATAAAAAGAGCAGAAAATGAACCACAATGGCAAATTTCCAATACAGTTATGTGGGGTTAATTAGACCCCATGAGCTGGATTGGCATTCCTGACCACAAATCAAAAAACCACGATCATCAGACTGCCATATAGAAAATAGAAAACAAACAAGGACTTACTGTAGAGCACAGGGAACTATATTCAGTATTTTGTAATAACCTATAATGGAAAAGAATCTGAAAAA